>SJYT01016743.1:63988-114097 GCA_006410635.1 Cephalophus harveyi
CTGGAAGAAACACAAGCTGGAATCAAGATTGCCGGGAGAAATATCAATAACCTCAGATATGCAGATGACACCACCCTTATGGCAGAAAGTGAAGAGGAGCTAAAAGGCCTCTTGATGAAAGTGAAAGAGGAGAGTGAAAAAGTTGGCTTAAAGCTCAACATTCAGAAAACGAAGATCATGGCATCTGGTCCCATCACTTCATGGGAAATAGATGGGGAAACAGTGGAAACAGTGCCAGACTTTATTTTTTTGGGCTCCAAAATCACTGCTGATGGTGACTGCAGCCATGAAATTAGAAGACGCTTACTCCTTGGAAGAAAAGTTATGTCCAACCTAGATAGCATTTTCAAAAGCAGAGACATTACTTTGCCGACTAAGGTCCGTCTAGTCAAGGCTATGGTTTTTCCTGTGGTCATGTATGGATGTGAGAGTTGGACTGTGAAGAAGGCTGATCGCCGAAGAATTGATGCTTTTGAAGTGTGGTGTTGGAGAAGACTCTTGAGAGTCCCTTGGACTGCAAGAAGATCCAACCAGTCCATTCTGAAGGAGATCAACCCTGGGATTTCTTTGGAAGGAATGATGCTAAAGCTGAAACTCCAGTACTTTGGCCATCTCATGCGAAGAGTTGACTCATTGGAAAAGACTCTGATGCTGGGAGGGATTGGGGGCAGGAGAAGAAGGGGACGACCGAGGATGAGATGGCTGGATGGCATCACGGACTCGATGGATGTGAGTCTGAGTGAACTCCGAGAGATGGTGATGAACAGGGAGGCCTGGCATGCTGCGATTCATGGGGTTGCAAAGAGTCGGACACAACTGAGCGACTGAACTGAACTGAACTATGAAACACCTGTTTCATGGAAGCTCAGTTCCAAATAGTATTATAAACAATTCTACTAATTAAGATTTAAGATCTCTTTGCAGTTCTTTTCTCCTCAATTATATCCTACTAAGAAAATACACTCAGAGTATGGTATCCAAAATTTACTAGCCTCAATTTAGTTCTTGTGTTGGTTCTATTACCAAGTTGAAAACTATGTGTACATAGTTATCATTTTTGTATTATACTATTATAAATGATAGTACTTATTTTTACTTGTAAATACTATTATAAATTATAGTACTTGCTTGATAATTGCATTGTAATAATTGTATTAATACATTAGTTGCATTAATAATTAATTCCATTAATAGAATATAATACAATGCAATAATAATTGTNTATCCTATCATTTTGCCTGTTCATACTGTTCATGGGGTTCTCAAGGCAAGAATACTGAAGTGGTTTGCCATTCCTTTCTCCAGTGGACCACATTCCGTCAGACCTCTCCACCATGACCCTGTCTCTTATACACATCTAGATGTGTATAAGAGACAGGCTTGATAATTGCATTGTAATAATTGTATTAATACATTAGTTGCATTAATAATTAATTCCATTAATAGAATATAATACAATGCAATAATAATTGTATTCATTATTTTGTATTTCTATTTTGATTATAGAAAATGTTTTTCTTTTGCTAGTTTGCCTTGTCATGTCATTGATTGATAGTGTTTGGGGGATTTAATTGTGCTTTATGTCCCTGAATTTCAACCATCTGTTTTCCTCTTTCTCTTCAAAATCATGTGGACCAAAGATGCCTTCTGTGTCCATCTGTATTTCTTTTTGCTGAGA
Organism: Cephalophus harveyi; assembly: GCA_006410635.1. Lineage (NCBI taxonomy): Eukaryota > Metazoa > Chordata > Mammalia > Artiodactyla > Bovidae > Cephalophus > Cephalophus harveyi. Next base: position 65,667 of record SJYT01016743.1, read on the forward strand.
AGCTATCCCCTCCCAATATCATTGTCTCTTACTCTCACATTTTCAAGTCTATTTCTTTCAAAAATATATGAACTGACTCATGAGTTTACAAACTTTTAAGTATTTCCCGCACATGGAAGGATGTTCTATATCCAGAAAGATTTTTGTGTGTATCTGATCACCTCTGGACCCTCTCTGCACTCATTACTATATGCTCATTTATTCACTGGACATATTTTCTGCTTCCCATGCTTCTAGGAATTAGGAATGCCACAGTGAATAAAATAGATGGAAATGTCTTCCCTTAGGGTGGCTACATTATAGTTTATTATATATTTATACAAGTGTAATTCATATAAAATTNTTATTGTTTCCAAGATCTGCACAGCCTCCTCCCATTCGAATTCCCATTCTAGTTTCTTATTCATTCCTATAAAAATCTTCCCCTCTAACCAGACAGTGATGTTCACAGTCCCTTACTATGACTTTTGAGTGTCAACATTATCCTTAATTACTCTCACTCCCACTGTCCCCTTCTTAATTCCTAATCTTTCTTCAAATTTTTGCCCAAGCCCCATTTCTTAGTAACATGTCCTGTCTTGTTTTTCTTTTTTCCACCAGTGGAGATATACCATGGTGCAAGCACTGTCTCTTATACACATCTAGATGTGTATAAGAGACAGTCTGTATATTTTATTTGAATGTTCTAAATGCATTACTTTTTTTTATCCTAAGTAACTGGAAAGGATAAATCACAGATAAAATATTTTTTTATTATAATTATATGATAATAAAAATGAAAAATTTTATTATCATGTACTATTACTTTAAGGCAGAGCTTTCATCCTGACATGTGTATGACAGATATTTTAATTTTGTACATTAAATATGTTCTTAGAAAATCACTGGATTATTTTTATTTCTAGTTTAGATATTGTAATACTGAATTTCCAATGATCACTCATAGTATCAGAAATCTCAAATAATTTTAAGAAGTGAAATTATACGTTCCCACCCTCCAAGGGAGATGTCAATTGCCCTTCAGGATTTTTCTAGTAGTATTGCTAAAAGCATTCTTATAAATAATGAATATAATAGATATATAGGAAATTTGTCCAATCTCATAAGAATAAGGGGCTATGCTTCATATATCTGGAGAGATTCAAATGAAGTAAATAAATCTGGTTTATTTATTGGTTGGATCCAACCAATCTGGACTGGTTGGATCTCCTTGCAGTCCACGGTACTTTCAAGAGTCTTCTCCAACACCACAGTTCAAAAGCATCAACTCTTCGGCACTCAGCCTTCTTAACAGTCCAACTCTCACATCCATACATGACCACAGGAAAAACCATAGCCTTGACTAAATGGACCTTAGTAGGCAAAGTAATGTCTCTGCTTTTGAATATACTATCTAGGTTGCTCATAACATTTCTTTCAAAGAGTAAGCGTCTTTTAATTTCATGGATGCAGTCACCATATGCAGTGATTTTGGAGCCCAAGAAAATAAAGTCTGACACTCTTTCCACTGTTTCCCCTTCCATTGTGTTGGGACTGGATGCCATGATCTTTGTTTTCTGAATGTTGAGCTTCAAGCCAACTTTTTCACTTTCCACTTTCACCTTCATCAAGAGGCTTTTTAGTTCCTCTTCACTTTCTGCCATAAGGGTGGTGTCATCTGCATATCTGAGGTTATTGATATTTCTCCCAGCAATCTTGATTCCAGCTTGTGTTTCTTCCAGCCCAGCATCTCTCATGATGTACTCTACATAGAAGTTAAATAAGCAGGGTAACAGTATATAGCCTTGACGTACTCCTTTTCCTATTTGGAACTAGTCTGTTGTTCCATGTCCAGTTCTAACTGTTGCTTCCTGACCTACATACAGATTTCTCAAGAGGCAGGTCAGGTGGTCTTGTATTCCCATCTGCATTCAGATGCTTATATCTTTCCTTTTCTCCTTTGCTTTTCACTTCTCTTCTTTTCACAGGTGTTTGTAAGCCCTCCCCAGACAGCCATTTTGCTTTTTTGCATTTCATTTCCATGGGGAATGTCTTGATCCTTGTCTCCTGTACAATGTCACAAACCTCATTCCATAGTTCATCAGGCACTCTATCAGATCTAGGCCCTTAAATTTATTTCTCACTTCCACTGTATAATCATTAAGGATTTGATTTAGGTCATACCTGAATGGTCTAGCGGTTTTCCCTACTTTCTTCTATTTAAGTCTGAATTTGGTAATAAGAGGTTCATGATCTGAGCCACAGTCAACTCCTGGTCTTGTTTTTGTTGACTGTATAGAGCTTCTCCATCTTTGGCTGCAAAGAATATAATCAATTTGATTTTGGTGTTGACCATCTGGTGATATCCATGTGTAGAGTCTTCTCTTGTGTTGTTGGAAGAGGGTGTTTGCTATGACCAGTGCATTTTCTTGGCAAAACTCTATTAGTCTTTGCCCTGTTTCATTCCTCATTCCAAGGCCAAATTTGCCTGTTACTCCAGGTGTTTCTTGACTTCCTACTTTAGCATTCCAGTCCCCTATAATGAAAAGGACATCTTTTTTAGGTGTTAGTTCTAAAAGGTCTTGTAGTTCTTCATAGAACCGTTCAACTTCAGCTTCTTCAGCATTACTGGTTGGGGCATAGACTTGGATAACTGTGATATTAAATGGTTTGCCTTGGAGACGAACAGAGATCATTCTGTCATTTTTGAGATTGCATCCAAGTACTGCATTTTGGACTCTTTTGTTGGCCATGATGGCTACTCCATTTCTTCTAAGGGATTCCTGCCCACAGTGGTAGATATATAATGGTCATCTGAGTTAAATTCACCCATTCCAGTCCATTTTAGTTCGCTGATTCCTAGAATGTCGACGTTCACTCTTGCCATCTCCTGTTTGATCACTTCCAATTTGCCTTGTTCATGGACCTGACATTCCAGGTTCCTATGCAATATTGCTCGTGACAGCATCAGACCTTGCTTCTATCACCAGTCACATCCACAGCTGGGTATTGTTTTTGCTTTGGCTCCATCCCTTCATTCTTTCTGGACTTATTTCTCCACTGATCTCCAGTAGCATATTGGGCACCTACTGACCCGGGAGGTCCTCTTTCAGTATCCTATCATTTTGCCTTTTCACTGTTCATGGGATTCTCAAGGCAAGAATACTGAAGTGGTTTGCCATTCCCTTCTCCAGTGGACCACATTCCGTCAGACCTCTCCACCATGACCCGCCCGTCTTGGGTTGCCCCACAGGCATGGCTTAGTTTCATTGAGTTAGACAAGGCTGTGGTCCTAGTGTGATTAGATTGACTAGTTTTCTGTGAGTATGGTTTCAGTGTTTCTGCCCTCTGATGCCCGCTTGCAACACCTACCATCTTACTTGGGTTTCTCTTACTTTGGGCGTAGGGTATCTCTACATGGCTGCTCCAGCAAAGCAGAATTTATTTATAACCCCCAAATAGTCAAAATACATGGGACAACTGACTTTATCCATTCTTAGGGACAATGCTATCCAGCAATAGCACCTGAGTCTCTGCTGCTCCATCTGTGAATGTGGAGAGAAGACTGCCTGTAGTATTAACCATAATATACAAGTTAGACAGAATAATTTCCCTCTTTGCAGTTGTGACCATTCTGTTGGCAAATTTTATTGTTTCCAAGATCTGCACAGCCTCCTCCCATTCGAATTCCCATTCTAGTTTCTTATTCATTCCTATAAAAATCTTCCCCTCTAACCAGACAGTGATGTTCACAGTCCCTTACTATGACTTTTGAGTGTCAACACTATCCTTAATTACTCTCACTCCCACTGTCCCCTTCTTAATTCCTAATCTTTCTTCAAATTTTTGCCCAAGCCCCATTTCTTAGTAACATGTCCTGTCTTGTTTTTCTTTTTTCCACCAGTGGAGATATACCATGGTGCAAGCAAGCTCAAGGTATACAATGAGTTTTTTTGATACCCTTATGTATTGCAGGGTGATTACCACACATAGCTTTAGCTAGCACCTCTGTCACACCATTGTTGTGAGAGCATTTAAGTTTCTTAGCAATTTTGAAGTATTTTATACTGTGTTTTTGACTATACTCGCTAAGTTGTACATAAGATCGCCAAGATTTATTCATTTCCTAGTTGCAAGTTTGTGCCCTTTAATGTGTATTTCTTTAAAAATGTGACAGGGTCTTAAATTATTTTATGTGTTGTTTTCATCCCTGGTACTTGGTTCTTCAAAATTTCACCTAAATAATTGATCAAGAAAGTATAGTTGAACTAAGTCATAAATGTTGCAATTCTAGCAAGCAAATTATCCTTGAATTTTCTAATAAGTGAATCCCTAGGAATTTCAAAAGGAGAATCAGACATCACATCATCTTTCAAGATACGTGTGGTCAGAGACCAGCCCTATTCTGACCTGAAATAAATGCATTTTAGCATAGCCACCGCTGAATAAGAGGTATAAGTCTGCCCCCCAAATATTATTTTGAATTAAGGGGATCATGCTCCTCATTTCTTAAGAGTTATGCTAATCATTCCATAAAAGAAAATCAATAGAAATCAATGAATAAACTAATCTTTATTATAAGTAAAACTATAAACCAAATGGATTTTTTACACTATATTTAAAACAGAAAAACAAACAGAAACTACTGTATATTATAAAGAAGTCTACTGAATATTCTGTAATACACTAAATAGGAAAATAATTTGGAAAAGAATAGATTTGCTATTCTGATACTCATTTCTCTTCAGAAATACTTTTTGTTAATATCAAAAGAGTAAATACAAGCTGCTGTAGTCTATTAATAATTAGCTGTTTAAGTAATGAAGCACTTTCTCTGCAGTGGATGTGACCCTATCTGTTCTGATTTATCATAGAATTGGTCATTTGTATTTTCTGAAAATAAACATCAGATAATTGTGAAATGTATTTTTCTCTCATCAAAAACAAATGATTCTTTTAATTGCTTTGAAGTTTTGGGAAGATATCATGTCATGTATTTCCCAAAATATATGAGATAACTGAAGCAACTGAGCAACTGTATTGTATGAGAAAATTAAAGTGCACTGGGGTTGCTTGCTGACAGTAGTAATATATTTCATTGGTTACCTGTCTTTTACTATCTTATTAATAACTTGAAGTAATTACTACAAGTACCCAACCTATTGAAAAACTTTGTATGAAATCTGTGACTCTATGTCATATTTGCAGATGATCCATATAAACACAAATTTGTTGTGTTTCAATGTCATAACAAGTGAATTTAAGAGGCAGTTTGGCAGCAAATTGTAAAATACATTATATGGTTTTGCTTTGCAAATTTATGTATTTATCTGTTTAGATTGAGACACTAAGCAAAGGAAAAGGGGAAGAAATCTCCAATATTTATACAGGTATTTTTTTTTTATTGCATTTTGTTTTAGTGCATTTCAAGATACTGTACTTTTTACGAGTTGAAGATTTGTGGCAATAAAGAGTTGCCAGATAGCAGTCTTTTTGAGCAGTTACATGTTTTTAAATTTCAGTTCAGTCTCAGTTGTGACTGCTTTTTGCCACCATATGGACTTCAGCACACTAGGTCTCCCTGTCTATCACCAGCTCCAGGAGTTTACTCAAACTCATGTCCATTGAGTTTGTGAAGCCATCCAACAATCTCATCCTCTGTCGTCCCCTTCTCTTCCCAACTTCAAACTGTCCCAGCATCAGAGTATTCAAATGAGTAAGTTCTTCATACCAAGTGGCCAGACTATTGGAGCTTCAGCTTCAGCATTAGTCCTTTCAATCAGTCCTTAAATAAGCAGGACTGATTGCCTTTAGGATGGACTAGGTGGATCTCCTTGCAATCCAAAAGACGCTCAAGAGTCTTCATCAACAACACAGTTGCAAATCATCAATTCTTCGGTGCTCAGCTTTCTTTATAGTCCAACTCTCACATCCATAGACGACTACTGGAAAAACCATTGCTTTGAACACAGACTTTTGTTGACGAAGCAATGCCTCGCTACTTTTTATTATGTTGTCTAGGTTGGTCATAGCTTTTCTTCCAAAAAGTAAGCGTCTAAAAAAGTCCATCAATGCTTCCACTGCCTCACCATCATTTTGTCATGAAGTGATGGGACCAGATGATATGATTTTAGTTTTCTGAATGTTGAGCTTTAAGCTATTTTTTTTTTCACTCTCTTCTTTCATTTTTATCAAGAGGCTCTTTAGCTCTTCACTTTCTGCCATAAGTGTGGTGTCATATGCATACCTGAGGTTATTGATATTTCTCCCAGCAATCTTTATTCCAGCTTGTGCTTCATCCAGCCCAGCATTTCAAATTATATACACTTTATATAAGTTAAATAAGCAGGGTGACAATATACAGCCTTGACGTACACTTTTCGTGATTTGGAACCAATCTGTTGTTCCATGTCCAAGTTTAACTATTGCTTCCTGACTTGCATGCAGATTTCTCAAGAGGCAGGTCAGGTGGTCTGGTATTCCCATCTCTTTAAGAATTTTCCACAGTTTGTTGTGATCCACGCAAAGGATTTGGCATAGTCAATAAAGCAGAAGTAGATTTTTTTTTTCTGGAACTCTCTTGCTATTTCAATGATCCAAAGTATGTTGGCAATTTGAACTCTGGTTCCTCTGCCTTTTCTAAATCCATCTTGGAAATCTGGAATTTCACAGATCACCTACTGTTGAAGCCTCTGTTGGAGAATTTTGAGCATTACTTTGGTAGCTTGTGAGATGAGTGCAATTGTGCGGTAGTTTGAGCATTCTTTGGCATTGCCTTTCATAGGGATTGGAATGAAAACTGACCTTTTCCAGTCCTGTGGCCACCACTGAGTTTTCCAAATTTGCTGGCATATTGAGTGCATCATTTTACAGCATAACCTTTTAAGATTTGAAAGAGCTCAACTGGAATTCCATCACCTCCCCTAGTTTTATTTGTAGTGATTCTTCCTAAGGCTCACTGGACTTTTCACTACAGAATGTCTGGCTCTAGGTGAGTGATCACACCATCGTGATTAACTGGGTGCTGAAGTTTTTTATAAATATATATAGTTCTTCTATCTATTCTTGCTACCTCTTTTTAATATCTTCTGCTCCTTTTAGGTCCACACCATTTCTGTCCTTTATTGTGTTCATTTTTGCTTGAAATATTCCCTTGTATCTCTAATTTTCTTGAAGAGATTTCTAGTCTTTCCCATTCTATTGTTTTCCTCTATTTCTCTGAACTGATTACTGAGGAAGTCTTTCTTATCTCTCCTTGCTATTCATTGGAACTCTGCATTCAAATGGGTATATCTTTCTTTTTCTCCCTTGCCTTTCACTTCTCTTCTATTCACAGCTATTTGTAAGACCTTCTCAGACAACCATTTTGCCTTTTTACACTTCTTTTTCTTGGGGAGGGTCTTGATCCCTGCCTCCTGTACAATGTCATGAACCTCTGTCCATAGTTCCTCGGGCACTCTGGCTATCAGATCTAATGTCTTGAATCTATTTCTCATATCACCAGTCACATCCACAACTGGGTGTTGTTTTTGCTTGGGCTCTGTCTCTTCATTCTTTCTGGAATTATTTCTCCACTAATCTCCAGTAACTTATTGGACACCTACTGATCTGGGGAGTACTTCTTTCGGTGTCCATTTTTTAAAATAGGTATGTACATTGCTTTTTAGATATAATGTGCTTGCACAGTTAATACTCTAAGCATAGCTTTTATATTCAGTGGGAAATAGAAGAAGTTGTGTGACTTACTTTTTATTATAACATTCACTCTATTACAGTGATCTAGAACTGAATCCACAATGTCTCTCAGGTAAGCCTGCATTGGGAGATTGAGAAGAGATGGGATGGGCAAGATCCTTGTTTTACAAGTCATTCTTCAAAACTTCAAATACCTCAGATATGCAGATGACACCACCCTTATAGCAGAAAGCAACGAGGACCTAAAGAGACTCTTGATGAATGTGAAGAAGGAGAGTGAAAAATCTGGTTTAAAACTCAACATTCAAAAAGATGATCATGGCAACTGGTAACATTATTTCCTGGCAAATAGATGGGGAAACAATGGAAACTGTGACATACTTTATCTTCTTGGGCCCCAAAATCACTGCAGATAGTGACTGTAGTCACAATGTTAAAAGATGCTTGCTCCTTTGAAGAAAAGCTATGACAAATAAAGCAGAGACATTACTTTGTCGACAGAGTTCTGTCTAGTCAAAGCTATGGTTTTTCCAGTAGTCACATATGGATGAGAGAGTTGGACTGTAAGGAAAACTGAATTCTGAAGAATTGATGCCTTTGAACTGTGGTGTTGGAGAAGTCTCTTGAGAGTTACCTGGACAGCAACAAGATTAAACCAGACAATCCTAAAGGAAATCAATTCTGAACATTCATTGGAAGGACTGATACTGAAGCTGAAGCTCAAATACTTTGCCCACCTGATGCGAAGAACTGACTCATTAGAAAAGACCCTCATGCTGGCAAAGATTGAAGGCAGGAGGAGAAGGGGACGACAGAGGATGAGATGGTTTCATGGCATCACTGACTCAAAGAATATGAGTTTGAGCAAGCTCTGGGAGATGGTGAATGACAGGAAAGTCTGGTGTGCTTCTGTCCATGGAGTGGCAGAGTCTGACACGACTGAGCGACTGAACAACAACTTTAACACTAAGAACACAAATGATAAAAATGCATTCTTTCATGAACTCAAAAGCATGCTCTTTTAAGAACAACAAAGTTTTTTTTTACCTTTGCAAGTCTTTAATGTTGAATGTAGGCTTACAGAGGTTTTAGGGCCTATTGTTTGAGAAGTGAAAACAATTAGAGGATGAGTTAACCCGTGAATTATTCCAGTGTTTTGACATTATGACCCACTGCGATATTCGGACCTCTTGATAAAAGCACTCTGAAATGCTTGCCACTAAACACTAATGCATGTTGCATTAGGTTTAATCAGCTGGAGATACAGAATCTGTTTTTATATAACATATGGATAATTTTTAATGCTGTTTTTAAGAACTCTGTTTTGTTTTATTATACTGAAGTATTCCTGTGCCAAAAATCTGAAATAGCCTATGCTTAATTAGTAACCATGCAAACACATTTAAGTTAATCCAAAATTGAAGATTTAATGAACATTTCCAACTAAAAAATGCTGTTGATTACCTCCTCATTGTTAACACCATATTCACCCTTATTCCCTTGTCTAAATGTAAACAGGTCATTTCTTTGAATAGTCAATAAGTATTTGAGTTTCTAGAAACTGCCACTGTATGTATGAATTTTCAAATACATTTAGGTAAATTATATTTTTAGGATCAAATTAAATAATGAGAATCAACATTTGTTATGAATTTGAGTTGTGGAATTTTTTTTTATAATTTTCAGAATTACAATTCTTTAACTTATTGTATAGTGTTGGGTTAGCCAAAAAGTTCGTTTGGATTTTTGTAGAATATTATCAGTTCAGTTCAGTTCAGTCTCTCAGTCATGTCTGACGCTTTGTAACCCCATGAATCACAGCACGCCAGGCCTCCCTGTCCATCACCATCTCCCGGAGTGATGGAGAGTTTGAGTCCATAGAGTGGGTGATGCCATCCAGCCATCTCATTCTCTGTCATCCCCTTCTCCTTCTGCCCCCAATCCCTCCCAGCATCAGAGTCTTTTCCAATGAGTCAACTCTTCACATGAGGTGGCCAAAGTACTAGAGTTTCAGCTTTAGCATCATTCCTTCCAAAGGACACCCAGGGCTGATCTCCTTTAGAATGGGTTGGTTGGATCTCCTTACAGTCCAAAGGACTCTCAAGAATCTTCTCCAACACCACAGGTCAAAAGCATCAATTCTTTGGTGCTCGGCCTTTTTCACAGTTCAACTTTCACATCCATACATGGCCACTGGAAAAACCATAGCCTTGACTAGATGGACCTTTGTTGGCAAAGTAATGTCTCTGCTTTTGAATATGCTATCTAGGTTGGTCATAACTTTTCTTCCAAGAAGTAAGCGTCTTTTAATTTCATGGCTGCAGTGATTTTGGAGCCTAAAAAGATAGAATATTATAGGAAAACTCAAATGAACTTTTTGGCCAACAAATATTTGCAAAATTCAATTGTCATCTCATTATGTAGTAGTGTTGTTGTTGTTTTCCTTTAAATATGCCTACTTTGATAACAATGTGAAAACATTCATAGTGCTAAAGAGGATAGGCTCAACAAGGTAATTGTGCTATTATATGCTACTATTAAGATTTATAAACAAGAACAGAAACATGAAACAAATTAGAATGTCTAGTTAGACAGTGTGTTTTGTGGATGATTTTCTCTCCTACTTTTGGCTTGTAGCTCAAAAAAAAATACAAAGTTGTCAAGTGTACATCATTGATCTTTACCAGCTTTGGGGCACAGCTGCAGTGATCCTCTAATTAAGACCACAGTCAAAGGAGAACCAAAGTGTGAAGAAGGATAGAATCTTTTCCTCCTCATTTGCAGCAAACTAAATGGTAAAAATTATAGTTTATCAGCTCAGTTTTTCATATGTTATCTCTAGTACTCACTGCTGCTGCTGCTGCTAAGTCGCTTCAGTCGTGTCCGACTCTGTGCGACCCCATAGACAGGAGCCCAACAGGCTCACCCGTCCCTGGGATTCTCCAGGCAAGAACACTGGAGTGGGTTGCCATTTCCTTCTCCATTGTGTGAAAGCGAAAAGTGTAAGTGAAGTCGCTCAGTCACATCCGACTTCTAGCGACCCCATGGACTGCAGCCTACCAGGCTCCTCCATCCATGGGATTTTCTAGGCAAGAGTACTGGAGTGGCTTGCTATTGCCTTCTCCGCTAGTACTCACTACAAGATTTCAAATTTGGCAATATCCACATTTAAGAGATCAATGAAACAAAAGATGAAAGAAGTTAGTTTATTTGTCCAATATCCCTTGAGTGCTGCTGCTGCTGCTGTTAAGCCGCTTCAGTCGTGTCCGACTCTGTGCGACCCCATAGACTGCAGCCCACCAGGCTCCCCTGTCCCTGACATTCTCCAGGCAAGAACACTGGAGTGGGTTGCCATTTCCTTCTCCAATGCATGAAAGTGAAAAGTGAAAGTGAAGTCTTTCAGTAGTGTCTGACCCTCAGCGACCCCATGGACTGCAGCCTTCCAGGCTCCTCTGTCCATGGGATTTTCCAGGCAAGGGTACTGGTGTGGGGTGCCATTGCCTTCTCCGATCCCTTGAGTAGTAATCTCCAAAACTGATTTTGCAGGTTGGTTTCATCTGCTCCCTACCACCCCACCACTACATGTCTTAACAATCCCTATCCAGGTCAAAGGTCCTCTTCCCAGCTTTGATGTATTTACTTGATACACACCTTTCCTTTTCAATGATGGTGATTTTATTTAAAGATATACAATCAATAACATTTACATATGTATATATACATACCCGTCCCAAAATATGTTTTTGCCTGCTTTGCTTTTTTTCTTGGTAGCTGATCCTACCCCTAATTTTGATCTTAGGCAGCTGCTAGTGATTTGTTTGCACTTTATTAAATACAGAAATTATGCCCTATGTTATATAGTGTTTTGTGTCTATGTTCACTCATCGGAAAAATTTTCAGATTCATTCAGATTGTGTATTTGCGAGTATTTTATTCCTTTGTATGGCTGAGCAGTAGTACACTATATGAATATAGCACATGCATTTGTTTCCATACTAGTTCATGGATATTTGGATGGGTTCCAGTTTTGGTTAATTATGAATAAAAATTCTATGAAGAGTGCATGCAAGTTTTGTATATAAATATTTTGTCATTTTTCTTATTTAAATGTCTAGAAATAGAAAGACAACATTGTATAGTATATAACTTTAAGAAATAATTTTCAAAATAGTTTCCTAAAGTGAAATATTTTATATCCTAGGGCCAGTAGTAATTTAGATAATAAACTCTTATCATCACAAGATTAATTTTATAAATTATAGCTATTCTGATGGATATATATTTATATCCTACTGTGCTTTTCAATTTGAATTTCCATAATACCTGATGATTTTGATCCTCTTGATATTTTGAATAAGTTGAGTATCTCTCTATTGCATTCTGCATACTGTGAATATTATGTTGTGGCAACTAGGTTCTTTTATATTCTCTGAAGAAAGTGGATATAGTTGTTTTAGTAGATAATTAATTCACTTAGATTAAAAGTACTCTGTCTTGTCTGTGGTGGGTGACATCTCAGCTCTCAATCTGGACAGCTTTTAGCTGACCATGCATATATGTGTATATGTGGTTCAGAGGTCACCCAGGGAGTAGGGTATTTGTAATTCACAGAATTTGAGATCTCCCTTTTAAGACTCTCTCCTTTCTAGGTTAACCCCCTCATATCTGAGCATCATTTGTTACATCACGCTTTTTCCTCCAATTTCTCTGGCCAAAAATAGTGGAGTTTCCATAGATGAACTGCATTATAGTTACTTAAGACATGAAGGCAAAGCCACAGAGTGTGAAATATCCCTGTGCCAATCTGCCCTGAAGTTTCAAAAATCCTCCAAATGCTGCCTGCTGTCATTCTCTCTACAGACCACTTGTTACTGGATTAGATGCCAGGTCTCTTCTTGGGGCCCCAGTTGAACTGAACCACCGCCGATCTCCCCTCTCCTCTGTCCTGAAGTTCTTTCTTGTTTGCTCAGGTTGTGTTTTCATTAAGGAAACTGAGTTCAGCACAAGCAAGATAGGCTTTTATTCAGTGTACAGAGACTGGAAAGAGGAGTGGATGTTCTAAAAGCACCGTGTCCCTGGTTACAAGCAAGGACAGACTTCTTACAGAAAATTGTTGGGGGGTTTAGGGGATGGTGGTCTTTTGCCATCCTAACTCGTGGAAATGGGTGGTTATTTTTCATGCAGTTCATGCCTCGCTTCTGCCCTTGTAGAGCCCTTCTGATCTCTGAGTCAGAAGCAAGCTGAACCAATATGCCCTGGAAGGCAGATATTACTACCATGAGATGGTGATGAACTGGAGAGTGACCTTTGTCCCAATTTTGAAGTTCAGTCAACTTAAATCATCTTCTGTGGTTAAGTCCTCTTGCTCCTATCAGGTAAACGCAGATAGAAGATGGAATTAATATTTTCCAGAAGTTTGGCAAGGGGTGATTTTTATTAAAAATTGGGTAGAGGGAGTGTTCCTGGACTTCATGCCTAAGACAGATGTGCTTGTTTTATAGAGACCATTTCATTCAACATGTGATAGAAATCCTCTATTTTCTCTTCTTGGTGGCACACAGATAATTTTCATTTCTTTTCATTTTTCAATGATATTCTCCCAAAGCTATGTAATCATTATCTGTGAGTGGGTGCCCTCATTAGGAGCTTTGTCTTCCTCCCTAGGAGTTTTCTTCCACATAAAAATGAAAACTCATTATAAATATTCTTGTAAGGTAGTTAGTATAATTTTCAAGATACATAAAACTAATGGATTGTCATAAGACTGGCAATTGTGTGTTTAAAATCTATTGAACAAATAGGTAGAATTGAGGAAATAGCTTCAGCAGCCAGTGTATACCTAAAAGGAGTCAAATAAATACATATAAGATATCAATTCATTGACAAAATTTATATTGCTTAAGAAAAAAGAATCAATGCTATGCCCTCTTCTGTCATACAAGTGATGATGCCAGTTATTTCCTCAACCACTTTCGTAAGCATGGCTGTGTTTCAGTGACTTATTAATATTTAGTCTTTATATTATCTTCTTAGTTTTAGATATATGTTTTCATATGTAAGTTTTGTTGAGGTGAATTAATTCCATCATGCTTAATTTTTTTATGTCTGGTGTCTAATTTGGGGTTCTATTTGCATTGTGGAGTCTTAGAAATAGAATGGTTTAGGGACATATACTTTGAATCACAATCTCCTTCTATTTAAAGAAAAAAAAAGCTAGAAGAACTGGGAAGCATATATAGAATAACTATTTTTAGACGACAACAAACTTCAAAGGACTGCAGTTTCTAAGAAACGGGCAATGCATGATGTATGTGTGTTAGTCACTCAGTGGTGTCCAGCTCTTTGTGATCCCATGGACTGTAGCCTGCCAGGCTCCTCTGTCCATGGGTTTTCCAGGCAAGAATACTGAAGTGGGCTGTCATTCTCTCCTCCCAGGAACCTTCCCGACTCAAGGATTGATCTCAGGTCTCCTGAATTGCAGACAGATTCTTCAACCACTGAGACACCAGGAAAGCTCCTCTAAGCTCTATCTATAATTTCCCTATATTTCTGTTTAGAAGCATTTTTCCAGAAAAATAACTTAGGAAAGGGAACCCAAGTTGAGTCCAGCAGATTAGTTGTGTGATGGAGAAACTATCAGGGTTCAGAAGGTTGAGACTTCAGGAAGTAGGGAGGCAGAGAGCTGGAAATAAGCCTTTAGTCAGCAAAACTGGAAAACAAAAACAAGAAGATCCCAGACATATGCTATCTCTAAAATAGAGGTGCTTCTTCTATCGTCTTTTGTACTGGAAATTATATTTAATAATCATTTCAGATCTTTGCCAAATAATACCTAAAATATGTTTCCTTATCATTATGCTACATTTCTTTGACTTTTGACTCTTCCACTCAATTTTAATAGCCAATAGTGTGTTCATTATTACTCTGTCTTTAAGTTTAGTATCTCAGTATAATGAATACAGAATTGCAGGCATTATCTTTTCTTCCAAAATAAACTGCTTGTAGATAAATCCCTCAGAGATAATTCATGTTGTGCATTTATAAAATTGCAAGGAACAAAGTAGAATACTATACATGTGAAAAAATCCACTTTACTAAACTGGTTTTTTTTTCCCCTATCACTTTGCTCTCATCCTGTGCTTCAGCACATAGACTAGTTGAACTAGAGAATCAGGGAGAGGGTAACAAGATGATGTGTTCAGATTTCATCAGAATTTGAGATACTGTGTGGCATATCACTTAGACTGGGCTTTATTGGTAAATTCAAAATGTCTTCATAAGAGGTTATTTGTTCCAGGTCAGAGAGACAGTTCACCTATGAAAAGGTAGAAATTCACATATAATGAAAAAATATGGCAAAGTTTTTCATTGAAGTGTGACCATTTTCAGGTATAATGGTAAATATAAACCAACACATTTAAAAAATAAATTTGTACTAATTAACTTATATTAAAATTATTATGTTGCCTGGAAGCAAAAAGGTTTCTAATGAAAAATGTTCCCCTCTTAATTGCAATCATTTTCTTGAAGAATCCTGGGCATGAATGTGATAGGTTTGAATCACTTGTGATTTATTGTCATCCTGTTCTTTGGTCTCAATGTATTAATTTATTTCTTTATATTTAAAATATCCCCAGTTCGGTGCTCTGTGATGACCTAGAGGGGTGGAATGGGGTACGGGGTAGGGGTTTAGTGTTGATATATGTATGCATATAGCTGATTCACTCTGTTGTACGGCAGAAACTAACACAACATTATAAAGCAATTATACTATAATTTAAAATAAATAAATAAATAAAGTTAGATTAATTAAAAAAGATCAAAGCAGAAATAAATGGAAAAGAATAGTATGAAAATGAAAGAAACAATAGTAAAGATTAATAAAACTAAAAGTTGGTTCTTTGAGAAGATTAACAAAACTGACAAATCTTTAGCCAGACTCATCAAGAAAAAAAAGAGAGAAGATCAAATCAACAAAATTAGAAATGAAAAAGGAGAGGTTAAAACAGACAATGACAAATACAAAGGATTATAGAAGACTGTTATGAACAACTATATGGCAATAAAATGGATAACCTGGACGAAATTGACATATTCTTAGAAAAGTTCAATCTTCCAAGACCAAACAAGGAAGAAATAGAAATTATGAACAACCCAATTACAAGCACTAAAATAGGAGCTGTGATCAAAAATCTCCCCAAACACAAAAGCCAAAGACCAGATGGCTTCACAGGAGAATTCTATCAAACATTTAGAGAAGAGCTAGTGCTTATCCTTCTAAAACTCTTTCAAAAAATTGCAGAGGAAGGAACACTTCCAAACTCATTCTATGAGACTGCCATCACCCTGATACAAAAACCAGACAAAGGCAACACACACAAAAAGAAAACTACAGGCCAATATCACTGATGAACATAGATGAAAAATCCTCAACAAAATTTCAGCAAACAGAATTCAGCAACATATCAAAAAGCTCATACTCCATTATCAAGTTGAGTTTATTCCAGGGATGCAAGGATTCTTCAATATATGCAAATCAAAAATGATTTAAAATGATAGAATCTATGCTTTGGTACTTATTTTCCTAGTAATTTACCAAACTTTTAAATCTAATTACCTTAGCACTGTAGCTTATGCATTGGTAATAATATAGATGCTTCAAAAAAAGAAATTTCCAAGGAAAGTCACACTAACTCTAAAGACACGTTAACAGAAACTTCCCAGATTTAAATTTAGAGGAAAATAATAAAAAGAAAAACAGGACAAAACATTTGAGAACTGTGATATAATCTCAAAAAGTATAATGTATAAATAATTGATACCAGAAGATGAAGGAGAGAATGGAGCTGTCCAGTGGAGAAACTTGACATACAGTACCTCAGTCAAGTGGTCGAGGGCAATATAACCAGTGATATATCATTTTGATAATATATACCTTTGATATGGTGCCATGAAAAATGGCATTTTGCCTCTGTCATCTTCCTCTTGAAAACACATAACCCCTGGCTAATCACAAGCAAGACATCAGAAAACTCCAAGCTGAGAGACATTCTACAAAATAATTCTCCAATACTCTTCAAAACTCTCATGGTCATCAAAAACAAGATGAGAAACTGTCACAGCCAAGACAAGCTCAAGTAACATAACAATTCAATATACTGTGGCATCTTTAATGAAATCTATTCTATGGGGTCATACAGAGTTGGATACAACTGAAGTGAATTAGCAGCAGCAGCAGAACAGAAAAAAAGTGGTATTGGACAATAACTAAATAAATCTGAATGAAGTGGGAATGCAGTTAATAATAATACATTAATATTTGTTAATCTAACAATGCATATTACTAATATAACATATCATGCAAATTTAAGGAAAAGTCCACTGTAAAGTTTTGTGATAAACCTGAAAAGTTTTCCTGTATTTAGTTTACTCAGAATCTGAAAGGACTGATACATTTTAAGCAAGCAAAGAAGACACTTTCTCTTTCTTATATTTTTATTTGTCACTATCACAAAACTTTAAACTATTTAGTTGACTCACATGCTTGTTGACAGTGGCTTTTTTCAATAGTGCATCAGTAAAAGACAGACACTGCCTTGAAGGTTTTATGTTAATAACAATGTCACTTTTATTGGTGTGTTGCCCATGATATCCAAAGTGCTTTTCCATCATTCTTACATTTACATTCTTTACAAAAAGAATATTTTTGAAACTCAATGATCTCAAAACTATCCCTATTTGTATTTTGTATTTCAGATAATCCCTATTTGCCAAAATGCTCTTTCATGCAGATGCTGTACTATGTGTCTCATATTCTTCCTCCAGTATAGACAGAATCTGTCCCTAGGCAATGAGAATGTTTGGCATTGACAGCTCACATAGAAATGCAGTCTGGGACACATTATATGCCCTCATGGTGTCAGTTTGCATCCATACAGAGATCCATTTAGTATTAAGATTTCCATTCCCTCAATAAGAAAAATTTTGAAGTCACAGCCCAATTGCAATAATTTCTGTAGTATTATGACTCTTCTTTATTACTGTATTTTAGTTCAACCTTTCCATTCTTCCAATTCAGCTCATGAGTTTAAATAAAGAGAACTTGCCAATATATTTCTGGCATCCTTGTTTCATAGTCTAACACATGAGAAAATCCTCCCCAAAACCAGAGATTCAGGCAGCTTATTAGATCATCTAATTTGCACAGAAACATAAGTTGTCCAAGGTAATAAATAAACCAATGAATAGTGAGAAAATACTTAAATGGTTGGTCAAAAACCAGAATGAAAATTTTTGGTTGTCAGGTGTCTAGAACTATGATTGAACATATTGGATGGGTCTATGTGAATCAAAAGTGTTATAAAGATCTCTGTATAACATTTTAATTCTAACAGTGCCCATCCACCATAGAAGAGTCGATCACTAAATAAATACATGGAAACAATGACTTTGCAAGTTATCATTAGCAACTGGCTTACAACATAGTATGCACAAAGGTCATATATGGAATAGATAGTTGCAGAAACTTCAACTTACTCCAGACAATCTAGTTAATGCTGCTACTGAATAACAAAGCTCCAAGGAAAAAGGCTAGTAATGCTTTAGATATAATACCATTATTCAAGGAGATTTTTCAGCTACTTAATAAAAATTTGCCTACATGGGACACTCCAAATCTAGAAAGGAAGCTGATTTGTCATTATTAAGCCTTGAGTTTGCATTTTCTCTGTGCAAGACCTTGGACCCTCATTACCGTATAAGGATTTACTAAACATTTAAACCACTGATCTAATGATCCTGCAAATCCATTCTTTGGACCAAAAGAGATGTTTGAAAACAAAGGAAGTGTGATATTAGGGTGTGGCTCTGTATCCACAAATCTACCATATATGCACTGCCAGAGGCCAACAGGTAAGGAAAGGATGCAAGCTATTTATTTCTTCTTAAATTGTGTGAGCAGTAAAGGTGGAACAGGACTGGCAAGTTTTATACAAGTGCATATTAAAGATATGAAAGACTAGAACTCAGCATTTTTCAGTGTTACCTTTTCCTTTTTATATCCAACTCATTATGCATTTGTTATAGTTTTTGTAGTGTCTTCATCTATTTCATTAGTGATTTCCAAACTTAAAAAAAAAAAAAGCAAACAGTATTTTTATTTTTTTGAACAGGGAATAATGTTATTTACTATTATTTTTTCTCTTTTCTTTCATGGAGAGGCATTTTATTTTAAATATAGTGGTGTGCACAGGCCAATGTAAGACTTACAATGTATTCCTCTCCCTACTCCCAATATGCCCCTGGCAACCATAAATTTGTTCTGTAACTCTGCAAGTCTGTTTCAGTTTTACAAATAAGTTCATGTACATCATTTTCTTTAAGATTCTGCATATAAGCAATATCATATGATATTTGACTTTCTCTGTCTGACATACTTCAATTAGTATGATCTTCACATTGATTCATATTGCTGCAAATGACTTTATTTCATTCTTTTTAATGTTTGAGTAATATTCCATTGTATATATGTACCATACATTTGTCCATTAATCTATTGATGGAAATTTAAGTAGTTTCCATATCTTGGCTGTTATAAACAGTACTGCAATGAACATTATATATATTCTTTAGGACCATGTTTTTCTCTGGATAAATGCCTCAAAGTTGCTGGGCCATATGGTAGCTCTACTTTTAGTTTTTTAGTGAAAGTCCTTTAAGTTCTCCAAAGGAGCTGGGGTGCTAGTGGTAAAGCATCTGCCTGCCAATGCAGGAGACCCAAAAGTTGCAGTTTCAATCCCTGGATCAGGAAGACTTTCTGGAGTGGGAAATGGCAACCCAGTCCAATGTTCTTGCCTGGAAAATCCCATGGAGAGAGGAGCCTGGCATGCTACTGTCCGTGGGGTGGCAAAGAGTTGGACATGACTCAGCAACTGAGCACATACACATATTTACAGACATAGTACCTGGACCGTTTACATTCCTGCCAACAGTGTAGAAAGGTTCCCTTTTCTCCACAGCCTTCCAGCATTCATTGTTTACAAATTTTTTGATGATGGTCATTCTGACTGGAGTGCAGTGATGTCTCATTTTAGTTATTATTTGCATTTCTCTAATAATTAATAAGGGCTTCCCGGGTGTCTCAGATGGTGAAGAATTTGCCTGGAACATGGAAGACTTGGAGTATCTTTTCCAAGTGCCTCTTGGCCATCTGTATGCATTTTTGGGGAAAATATATCTTTAGGTCTTTGGCCTATTTTTTGATTGAGCTGTTTGTTTGTTTTAATGTTAAGCTGTATGAACTGTTTGTAAATTTTGGAGACTAATCCCTTGCCAGATGTATCATTTGTAAATATTTTCTCCCATTCTTTTGGTTGACAAATTGGAGAAGTAAAACTGTCACTGTTGGCAGATGACATGATACTATACATAGAGAAGCCTGAAGATGTTATTTACATTGCATTTTCTGATATATTTGCACTTTTCTTATTTTAAATAATAAAAAAACTATTGTATATTTTTTGTTTTATATATTTGACATATACTATAAATGTGAAAATATATAGAACGTTCATAGAATTTCAGCTCCCAGGTATAAAGCCCAGATAACACTGTTCATAAGCATATGGCAACATGATGTTCAAATCAACAGGTTTTTTAATTTAAAAAAAATAATAAAACCTTAATATTTATCAATGATAGAAGGTAATGAATGTAAATATAATTATAGGATAGATTCTTACCCAATAATAAAGAATGCAAGGTACAGATACATATGCTAGATGAAGGAAAACCAAGAGGAAAAAATCAAATCTTTGTAGAATCTACACAGTATGTTTCATCCATAAAGAGCCCCCCAAATAAGAAAAAAAAAAAAAAAAACTAAGCAAACAAGCAAGCAAAACTACAAAGAAAATCAGAGAGTAATTAACAGTATATACAGTAGAATTTGAACACATCTGAGAGAAAGGAGGATGATGTGGTTTGGAAGGAATAGGCAGTAGATTTAAGCGTTCCTAGAATTATTTAGAAGAAGGCAATGGCATCCCACTCCAGTACTCTTGCCTGGAAAATCCTGAGGACAGGGGAGCCTGGTAGGTTGCAGTCCATGGGGTCGCGAAGAGTCAGACACAACTGAGCAACTTCACTTTCACGCTTTGGAGAAGGAAATGGCAACCATTCCAGTGTTGTTGCCTGGAGAATCCCAGGGATGGGATGGAGTCACACAGAGTCGGTCACGACGGAAGCGACTGACTTAGCAGCAGCAGCAGCAGCAGAATTATTTTGATGCTTAATTATTATTGATGCTTTTGAAGTATGTTGTTGCAGAAGACTCTTGAGAGTCTCTTGGACAATAAGGAAACCAAACCAGTCAAACCTAAAGAAAATCAGTCCTGAATATTCATTGGAAGGACTGATGATGAAGCTGAAACTCCAATACGTTGGCCACCTCATGCCAAGAACTGACTCATTGGAAAAGACCCTGATGCTGGGAAAGATTAAAGGCAGGAAGAGAAGGGGACCACAGAGGATGAGATGTTGGCTGGCATCACCGACTCAGTGGACATGAGTTTGAACAAGCTCCACTAATTGGTGACGGATAGGGAAGCCTGGTGTGCTGCAGTTCATGGGGTCACAAAGAGTCATACACGACTGAGTGAATGAACTGAACTGAAGAATTATTTTATTTCTTCAGTAAAATCATATTTACTCCAACATTTGCCTATAATTTCAAATTATACATTTATTTATATACTTCACTGGTTGCTCAGTGGTAAAAAATCTGCCTGCCTGTTCAGGAGACGCAGGAGACACAGGTTTGAACCCTGGATTGTGAAAATCCCCTGCAGAAGAAAATGGAAAACACTCCAGAATTCTTGCCTGGCAAGTCCCATGGGCAGAGGAGACTGGCTGGCTATAGTCCATGGGGTCACAAAGAGTTGGCCACAACTGAGCATGAGCACAGGATATACAACTGTGTTTCCAGGTGGAGTTTAGTAGGTGTTACAAGTTACTACTGGCCATCTACTCTGTGGCCAGCACTGGCAAACACTTATACCACAATAAAAATAAAAGTAATGTAATTTCTTTGCAAAAATTTTGAAAACTTGTAATTTATTTAATAAACATTTGTTGACTGTTGGCTGGGTGCTGCTGCTACTGCTGATGCTAAGTCCCTTCAGTTGTGTCCAACTCTGTACAACTCCATAGATGGCAGCCCACCAGGCTCCCCTGTCCCTGGGATTCTCCAGGCAAGAACACTGGAGTGGGTTGCCATTTCGTTCGCCAATCCATGAAAGTGAAACGTGAAAAGTGAAGTCGCTCAGTTGTGTCTGACTCTTTGTGACCACCTGGACTGCAGCCTATCAGGCTCCTCCATCCATGGGATTTTCCAGGCAAGACTACTGGAGCGGGGTGCCATTGGTGCTAGAAATAATGCTAATGAGAAAGGGAAGCAGAATACTTCTTTTCAAGAAAGCTTATTTTAATTGGAGCAGGAATCATGTACTGAGAGAATGCAATTATACTACTATGACAACTGTGTTGGATGCTGCGTGGTTGGAGGCAGGCAGGGGACCAGTGAACATGGGGAAATTATTCTTGCTATGGTAGCAGAGTCAGCCTCTCTTACCAGAGATCTTAAGAGTTTCAGTGAACTAGCCCCATGGAAGAATATACATATACATATGGAAGAATATACATTTCCAGGCCAATAGAATGTGTGAAGCCATCTCTTTATCTTTCAGCATGGGATATCAATAGATCATTTGAAAAATTCATGAATTATGGAATACTAGTATAGCATATTAGGGATTATCTCAGTACCTAATCAGACCAATGAATGGTGAAAGGAATTTTGGAGTATGAGACTAGGGATCTTGTCATAGGAACCTGGTTTAGGCAGTGAGGATGTATTTTTATGTATTTGAAAAGTTATAATGGTTAGAAGCAACAGTTAGAACTGGACATGGAACAGCAGACTGGTTCCAAATAGGAAAAGGAGTACGTCAAGGCTGTATATTGTCACCCTGCTTATTTAACTTATATGCAGAGCACATCATGAGAAATGCTGGGTTGGAAGAAACACAAGCTGGAATCAAGATTGCTGGGAGAAATATCAATAACCTCAGATATGCAGCTGACACCACCCTTATGGCAAAAAGTGAAGAGGAACTACAAAAGCCTCTTGATGAAAGTAAAAGAGGAGAGTGAAAAAGTTGGCTTAAAGCTCAATATTCAGAAAACGAAGATCATGGCATCCGGTCCCATCACTTCATGGGAAATAGATGGGGAAACAGTGTTAGACTTTATTTTGGGGGGCTCCAAAATCACTGCAGATGGTGATTGCAGTCATGAAATTAAAAGACGCTTACTCCTTGGAAGGAAAATTATGACCAACCTAGATAGCATATTGAAAAGCAGAAACATTACTTTGCCAACAAAGGTCCATCTAGTCAAGGTTATGGTTTTTCCTGTGGTCATGTATGGATGCGAGAATTGGACTGTGAAGAATGCTGAGTGCCAAAGAATTGATGCTATTGAACTGTGGTGTTGGAGAAGACTCTTGGGAGTCCCTTGGACTGCAAGGAGATCCAACCAGTCCATTCTGAAGGAGATCAGTCCTTGGTGTTCTTTGGAAGGAATNTCATGTATGGATGCGAGAATTGGACTGTGAAGAATGCTGAGTGCCAAAGAATTGATGCTATTGAACTGTGGTGTTGGAGAAGACTCTTGGGAGTCCCTTGGACTGCAAGGAGATCCAACCAGTCCATTCTGAAGGAGATCAGTCCTTGGTGTTCTTTGGAAGGAATGATGCTAAAGCTGAAACTCCAGTACTTTGGCTACCTCATGCGAAGAGTTGACTCATTGGAAAAGACTCTGATGCTGGGAGGGATTGGGGGCAGGAGGAGAAGGGGACGACCGAGGATGAGATGGCTGGATGGCATCACTGACTTGATGGACGTGAGTTTGAGCAAACTCTGGGAGATGCTGATGGACAGGGATGTCTGGCCTGCTGCTATTCGTGGGGTCGCAAAGAGTCGGACAAGACTGAGTGACTGAACTGAACTGAACTGAAATGAATTGTTAGATTTTTTGAATCTTAAAAATAACAGCAATAGGACTAGTAGTCTGCACTATAGTCACTTCACTATAGTAGTTAAGTGAGTGAAGTGAAGTTGCTCAGTCATGTCCGACTCTTTGAGACCCCATGGACTGTAGCCTACCAAATAGTAGTTAAAGGAGAGTCCAAGTGAAATCTCCAAAGACTGGCTCCATTAGAAAACTTGGAGTTTCAAAAGGAAATATTTGTAGTGATCCAGAGTGTTGACAGGGCTTTTCAAGTGGCTCAAATGTAAAGACTCTGTCTGCCAATGCAGGAGACTCAGGAGATGTGGATTTGAATCCTGGGTCAAGAAGATACCCAGGAAGACAGAATGACAGCCCAGTATTCTTGCCTAGAAAATCCCATGAACAGAGGAATCTGGCAGCCTGCAGTCCATGGGATTGCAAAGAGTTGGACACAATTGAGCACAACAACAACAATAGATTATGGGCAATGGTTATTGTCCTACTTGAGCCAGTTACCTGTTATAGTAGCTACAAATACAAGCAGCCATCCTTCCCCCCTATACTTGTACACAGGCATGTGCACATGCACACGCACACACAAACACACACACACACTTCTAAAAATTGGTACTACTAGCTGGGAGGAAGTTTTCATAGATTCAGAAGAAATCATCTAAGAAAAAATGGCAGAAGTTAAAGAGGCAAGGAAAAGAAGAGGAGCCAAACAATGTCAAATAAATGGAAAGAAAGATGAAGTAATTCTAGTATCATAACAATGATACATATGAATCTGACACAAAATTGTCATGGCTTTTAAACAAGCAATAAATTTAACCCTCTTCCTCCATCCATGAATGCAGAAACCACAGATATGGAATGCTAAATATGAGACCTGAGCTTCCTCAGCTTGGGTATGCACAATGAATCCTGGAACCAATCCTCTGTGGATACTGAGGGATGATTTATTGTATATGCTGCTCCATAGAAAAATGAAAAGGACTCCCAAACTCCAGATGGAAATCTAGTGTAAAGGGTTAGATTTTTATTTTGCTTTAATATTCATCAAAAGTGGGTACATATAATCCTGAAAGAAGCTTTCCACAGTATTTAGATGAAAGTGCAGATATACTAATTAACATTCATCATGTTATATTTTAAACATTTGAGTTGCTTGACAATAGCAGATATTTAAAAAGTTGAGACAATTAAATTGGGGAAATACTGATATCTAAAGCACTTTCAGTTCCTTAGACTTATTTCGATTAGTAGTCATCAAGGGTTTTCACTAGTATCTTTGATTATTCTAGTATCTCTGATGTCCACTAAGACCCATGTTTTGTTGTTACCTTAATGTCTGAAATCTGTAAATCACAATTAAGCAAATAAATTAAACAGACTTGAATTAGGCCTAAGTTTTGAAAGAATATATTCATAAAAATGTCTACAACTAGAATAACAGGTTGCCCATCTGGTATAATGCTTGCTTAACCCAGTAATTTTTTTAAAAACATATGAGAAAGATATTTAGGGTAACACAAAAATTGATTTTAAATTTTGCAAATAGATTTGACATTTTTAATATTACAAGAAATGTAGCATGTAACATTTGCAAATTATATAACATGTAAATTTCTCTATCAAATTTATGAAATAAGAAACCAATTTTGTATTTCTCTCTGTAACATGAGATTTGACAATTGAAGCCTGGTTCTAAAAGTCATATAGTTCTTTCTCTCTTTGTGTGCCTTACAAAGAGGTAGATTAGTACTTAATGCTCTCAACAAGTTTAGAGAGTAGTTTTTTTTTTTTTTCTTACAAAATTGTTTAATTTTTAGTGGAGTATAGTAGTTTTAAAATATTGCTAGTTTATGCTATACAATAAAATGAATCACCTATATGTACACATATATGCCATTTTTTGCATATCCTTTCCACTTAGATCAACACAGAGTATTGAGTAGAGTTCCCTATTCTTTACAGTAAGTTCTCATTAGCTAGCTCCTTTACACACTATTGTTGTTGTTCAGTCACTAAATCATATTAGACTGTTTGCAACCCCATGGATTACAGCATGCCAGGTTCCCCTG
Source organism: Cephalophus harveyi (assembly GCA_006410635.1). Lineage (NCBI taxonomy): Eukaryota > Metazoa > Chordata > Mammalia > Artiodactyla > Bovidae > Cephalophus > Cephalophus harveyi. The sequence continues at coordinate 91,496 of SJYT01016743.1, forward strand.
TCCTTCATTTTCTCCCAGAGTTAGCTCAGATTCATGTCCATTGAGCTGATGATGCTATCTAAACATCTTGTCCTCTGCCACCCTATTCTCCTTTTGCCTACAATCTTTCCAACCATCCATGTCTTTTCCAGGGAGTCAGCTCTTTGCATCAGGTGTCCAAAGTATTTGAGCTTCATTTTTAACATCAGTCCTTCCAATGATATTCATGGTTGATTTCCTGTAGGATTGACTGTAAAACATGTGTTTATCTTCCAAGAAACTGATTTTGAAGCTGAAACTCCAATACTTTGGCCACCTGATGCAAAGAGCTGACTCATTTGAAAAGACGCTGATGCTGGGAAAGATTGAGGGCAGGAGGAAAAGGGGATGACAGAGGATGAGATAGTTGGATGGCATCACCGATTCAGTGGACATGAGTTTGGGTAAACTGCAGGAGTTTGTGATGGACAGGGAGGCCTGGTGTGCTGCAGTCCATGGGGTTGAAAACAGTTGAACAAGACTGAGCAACTAAACTGAACTAATCATTTATATTAGAATGAACTGAAAAGACTCTGATGCTGGGAGGGATTGGGGGCAGGAGGAGAAGGGGACGACAAAGGATGAGATGGCTGGATGGCATCACCGACTCGATGGACATGAGTCTGAGTGAACTCCGGGAGTTGGTGATGGACAGGGAGGCCTGGCGTGCTGCAATTCATGGGGTTGCAAAGAGTCAGACACGACTGAGCGACTGAACTGAACTGAACTGATATGTCAATAGCATCATCTTTAAACTCTTGAGACTTCCATCTTCTCTATGAGGTACTTAGTTTCATGCTCTAACAAAATTGCTGATTTATATTCTCTACTAAATAATCCTTCTAACTTTGTCCAAAAATAATTAAATGGTCAGTGTTTTCCAAAAAGACAATTATAAGCTGCTATTGGAAAGAGACGAGTTGCTTTCAGAAACGTAGTATGGCTTTGTTTTTTATTAACATAGCTAACATTCCTCACCAAATTGAAATGTATCAATGTATCATGTAAAGATATATGAGCTTAGAAGTTTTTTCATAGTAGGTTTATTTTCTATGCTTTCACAGTGATTTTAGTGCAAAATTAAATTAACCAAATCAAAACTTTTACTATTTTCTTTGGCAAAACATATCACACTATTTGCAACCGATGATGCATTTATAGAATTTTACACATAACTCCAGCCAAACAAATGTATTTAAATTCCTAATACATAGCCTCAGTTTTGTTTTTTATTATTTTTGAAAATCCAGTACTAATGTTGTGATTGTTAGTTAATTTCTTGATGTTTTTCATTTTTGAGTTTACAAACTTTTAGCTCTATTATAAGCTTTTAATAAGACCAAAGTACATGGTTTTAAGAACTTAATTTCAAATATGTATTGAGTGAAATGACAAAAAGTAGTAAATGAATTACTTTTCTATAATGTAATTTGTTTAAAAGTTTTAGCTGTATTGTGTACCTTATTTCTACTTATAACTTTAATGAGTTGGGTTGACTTATAAAGGGGACCAATAGTGTTTGTGTTTGGGGAAAAACACCATTTCAAATACCTGCTTCTGAAATAACTCAAGCATAATTTTAACCTAAATCAATTGTGTGTGTGTCTTCCCTATGGCATATCCTTCTAGATGTGTGAGTGTTCCATCTTCTTTTGTCTTTATGAAGATATTGGCTTTACAACATATTTCCTGCTTTTTAAAAATATTTGCTGCATTTTTTAATTTAGCTTTTAAAGTATATGTATTTCTAGCTTCTGGTGATCTTATTATATAACTGCAAATTCAATGAGTAAGACACTATATGAGACCACAGTATTCTTTTACTTGCACAGTGAGGCCTATTATAAGAGTCTTTAAGCATGATATTACTTGGTTTTTCCTTAAGAAGAATTGTGTGTCATTGCATAGATGTTTTTCATTGGTTTCATTAGTTTTTCATTGGTTTTCATTAGTTTCTTTATTAGAAAAATCTAACATTATTCTTAAAGGAGAGAGAAATTTTGAGTGTCAGAATGCTACGTGAATGGTAGAAAAATAGGGCTGAGAGAATGAGCACACCACTCAGTTAATACATTTTCTTTTCATCCTTTTATTTGCCATATGAGATGCCTACGTCAGTCGTGCCTGAATTTCTTAAGGTTGTATTTACCCTGGTGGAGAATTTTGTAGAAGTCTAACTGTATCCTTTAAATATTTCTCTTCTTTCAGATCCTGCAGCTCCTATGAGGGGTACCTAGTGTCAAAAGAACCTCAATCTATCTTAAGTTCTTTAGGCCACTCAGAGCTTCCTACTGGTTTTTCTCTTAGCACTGTCAAAATCAGTTATCAGTGATATATTTGCTTGTCAACTTTCATGAAAAATGAAAGTGAGATTTATGCATCCCCCATTCCAGAACTTTCTAGTTGAGAATTAAGGCAACATTAGGAAAATGTATACATATGTATATATGTATGTAAGTATATGGGCATCTCAGGTGGAGATAGTGGTAAAGAACCCAACTGCCAATGCAGGAGACATAAGAGATTCAGGTTTGATCCTTGATCAGGAAGATCCTCTGGAGGAGGGCTGGGCAACCCACTCCAGTATTCTTGCCTGGAGAATCCCATGGACAGAGGAGACTGGTAGGCTATGGTCCATATTTTGCAGTGAGTGAGTGAGTGAGTGAGTGAGTGAAGTCGCTCAGTCGTGTCCGACTCTTTGCGACTCCATGGACGGTAGCCTACCAGGCTCCACCATCCATGGGATTTTCCAGGCAAGAATACTGGAGTGGGCTGCCATTTCCTTCTGAGTCAGACACAAATGAAGTGATTTTAGCTCAGTTCAGTTGCTCAGTAGTGTCCAAGTCTTTGTGACTCCATGGACTGCAGTATTCTAGGCTTCCATGTCCATCACCAACTCCTGGAGCTTGCTCAAACTCATGTCTATTGAGTTGGTGATGCCATCCAACAATCTCATCCTCTGTCTTCCCCTTGTCCTGCCTTCAATCTTTCCCAGCATTGGTGTCTTTTCAAATGAGTCAGTTCTTCACATCAGGTGGCCAAAGAACTGGAGTTTCAGCTTCAACATCAGTCCTTCCAATGAATATTCAGGACAGATTTCCTTTAGGATTGACTGATTTGATCTCCTTGCTGTCCAAGGTACTCTCAAGAGTCTGCTCCAACATCACACTTCAAAAGCATCAGTTCTTTGGCACTCAGCTTTCTTTATACTACAACTCTCACATCCATCCATGACTACTGGAAAAGCCATAACTTTGACTACCTGTACCTTTGTTGACAAAATAATGTCTCTGTTTTTTAATATGCTGTCTAGGTTTGTCATAACTTTTCTTCCAAGGAGCAAGCATCTTTTAATTTCACGGCTGCAATCACGATTTAAAGTGATTTTGGAACCCAAGAAAATCAAGTCTGTCACTGTATCCATTCTTTCCCCTTCTATTTGCCATGAAGCAATGGGACCAAATGCCAGTGATCTTCGTTTTTTGAATGCTGAGTTTTGAGCCAGCTTTCTCACTCTCCTCTTTGACTTTCATCAATAGGCTTTTTAGTTTTTAACTGTCTGCCATAAGAGTGATGTCATCTGCATATCTGAGGTTATTGATATTTCTCCTGGAAATCTTGACTGAAGCTTCTGCTTTGTCCAGCCCAGCACTTCTCATGATGTACTCTGTATATAAGTTAAAGAATCAGGGTGACAATATACAGCCTTGTCATACTCCTTTAGCAATTTGGAACAAGTATGTTGCTCCGTGTCTGGTTCTAACTGTTGCTTCTGACATGCATACAAATTTCTCAGGAGGCAGGTAAGGTGGTATGGTATTCCCATCTCTCAGAGAATTTTACAGTTTGTTGTGATTCACACAGTCAAAGGCTTTGGTGTAATCAATAAAAAAAAAGTAGATTTATTTTCTGGACTTTTTTGCTTTTTCAATGATCCAACAGATGTTGGCAATTTGATCTCTGGTTCCTCTGTATTTTTAAATCCAGCAAGAACATATGGATGTTCTTGGTTCACATACTGTTGAAACCTGGCTTGGAGAATTTTGATTACTTTGCTAGCATGTGAGATGAGTGCAATTTGCAGTAGTTTAAACATTCCTTGACATTTCCTTTCTTTGGGATTGAAATAAAAACTGATATTTTCCAGTCCTGTAGCCACTTCTGGGTTTTCCAAATTTGCCAGCAAATTGAGTGTAGCACTTCCACAGCATCATCTTTTAGGAATTGAAATAGCTCAACTGGAATTCCATCACCTCCACTAGCTTTGTTCGTAGTGATGCTTCCTATGGCCCACTCGACTTCACATTCCAGGATATCTGGCTCTAGCTGAGTGACCACACCATCTTGGTTATCTGGGTCATGAAGATTTTTTGTATAGTTCTACTGTGTATTATTGCAACTTCCTAATGTCTTATACCTCTGCTAGTTCGATGCCATTTCTGTCCTTTATTGTGCCCATCTTTGCATGAAATGTTCCCTTTGTATCTCTAATTTTCTTGAAAAGATCTCTAGTCTTTCCCATTCTATTGTTTCTCTCTCTCTCTCTCTTTTTTTTTTTTTTGCATTGATCATGTAGAAAGTTTTTCTTATCTCCCCTTGTTATTCTTTGGAACATAACATTCAGATGGGCATATCAGATGGGCATATTCAGATGGACATTCCTTTCCTCCTTTGCCTTTAGCTTCACTTCTTTTCTCAGATATTTGTAAAGTCTTGTCAGACAACCATTTTGCCTTTTTTGTTTCTTTTCTTGGGGATGGTCTTGATCCCTGCTTCCTGTACAATGTCACAAACCTCCACCCATAGTTCTTCAGGGACTCTATCAGATCTAATCTGTTTAATCTATTTCTCATTTGCACTCTATAATCACAAAGGATTTGATTTAGGTCATACCTGAATGGCCTAGTAATTTTCCCTATCCTCTTCAATTTAAGTCTGAATTTGGTAATAAGGAGTCCATGATCTGAGCCACAGTCAGGACCCAGTCTTGTTTTTGCTGACTGTATAGAACTTTTCTATCTTTGGTTGCAAAAATATAATCAATCTTATTTTGCTATTGACCATCTGGTGATGTCCATGTGTAGAGTCTTCTCTTCTGTTGGAGGAGGATGTTTGCTGTGACCAGTGCATTCTCTTGGCAAGATTTGTTAGATTTTACCCTGATTAATTTTGTCCTCCATGGTGAAACTTGCCTGTTACTCCAGGTTTCTATTGACTTCCTACTTTTGCGTTCCAGTCCCCTGTGATGAAAAGGACATCTTTTTTGCGATGTTAGTTCTAGAAGGTCTTGTAGGCCTTCATAGAGCCATTCAACTTCAGCTTCTTTGGCATTTGTGGTTGGGGCATAGACTTGGATTATTGTGATATTGAATAGTTTGCCTTGGAAATGAACAGAGATCATCTGTCATTTTTTAGATTGAAACCAAGTACTTCAATTCAGACTCTTTTGTTGACTATGAGGACTACTCCATTTCTTCTAATGGATTCTTACCCACATTAGTAGGTATAATGGTCATCTGAATTAAATTTGCCCATTACAGTCCATTTTAATTCACTGATACCTAAAATGTCTATGTTCACTCTTGCCACCTCCTTTTTAACCACTTCCAACTTACCTTGAATCATGGACCTTGTATTCCAGGTTCCTATGTAATATTGTTCTTTACAGCATCAGGCTTTACTTCCATTTCCAGTCATATCGACAACTGGGCATTTTTTTTCGCTTTGGCTACATTCTTCATTCTTTCTGGAGTTATTTCTCCACTCTTCTCCAGTATCATATTGGGTACCTAATGGCCTGGTGAGTTCATCTTTCAGTGTTAGATCTTTTTGCCTTATCATACTGTTCATGGGATTCTCAAAGCAAGAATACTGAAGTAGATTTGCCATTCCCTTCTGCAGTGGACCATGTCTTGTTAGAACTCTCTGCTGTGACTTGTCCATCTTGTGTGGCCCTACACAGCATGGTTATAGTTTCATTGAGTTAGACAGGCTGTAGTCCATGTGATCAGTTTGATTAGTTTTCTGTGATTGTGATATATACACACATATGAAATTGAAAGTGAAAGTTGTTCAGTTCAGTTCAGTTCAGTCGCTCAGTCGTGTCTGACTCTTTGCAACCCCATGAATCGCAGCACGCCAGGCCTCCCTGTTCATCACCATCTCCCGGAGTTCACTCAGACTCACGTCCACCGAGTCCGTGATGCCATCCAGCCATCTCATCCTCGGTCGTCCCCTTCTCCTCCTGCCCCCAATCCCTCCCAGCATCAGAGTCTTTTCCAATGAGTCAACTCTTCACATGAGGTGGCCAAAGTACTGGAGTTTCAGCTTTAGCATCATTCCTTCCAAAGAAATCCCAGGGCTGATCTCCTTCAGAATGGACTGGTTGGATCTCCTTGCATGGATACCATGATCTTCGTTTTCTGAATGTTGAGCTTTAAGTCAACTTTTTCACTTTCCTCTTTCCCTTTCATCAAGAGGCTTTTTAGTTCCTCTTCAGAAAGGTCTTTCTAAACTTTCTCTTCCAGGCAACCATCTCTCTGTCTTAAAGAGTCAACTCCCATGTCTCTCCATTGTGGAGCATTTCTGATCCTTTCAGTTCAGTGTTCCCACATGTCTGTGCTCATTGGAGGTCATCCTTTCTTCAAATAAAATCATGTTGGTGGTGTTGTTCAGTAACTAAGTTGTGTCTGACTCTTTGCAACCCCATGGACTGTGGCATGCCAGGCCACTCTGTCCTCCACTCTCTCCCTGAATTTCCTCAAATTCTTCTTCATCAAGTTGCTGATGCCATCTAACCATCTCATCCTCTGCCTAAACTAATGCACTGAGTCAAACTGTAGGAAAAGTGTCTGGCTTTTGATGAACTTTCCAACAGGTCAGGCATTGAGTCTTATTCTCATCTTTGCTATCTTTATGTTTTCAGCATGCGGAAGACTGTCAATGAAGGCTTATTGAATTGATACATGAAGATTTTAAAATTCTAGAAGCATGCCTCAGAAGTCACTCATTAAGTTCAGGCTGGAAATTTAATCTTTTAACCTTCCTGATTATTAATGAAGAATAGCAGAATGATTTCATGAAAAATTCTATCCCTTATTTTGACAGTTTGAGGCATATGGAGTACACAGGCTGACCATAAATTTATACACACTTTTCCTAGCCCCCATTCAACTGAAAATTACCTGAGAAGTGAGAGTTTGAACCGACGTGGAGTAGTGGCAGAAATTTGAAAATGTGGACATGACAGGAGATCTATAAGTACAACAGACTGTTTTTCAAACTTTAATGACTATAAAGGTGACTCAGGGAAATTGCTGAGATATAAATCACAAGTTCAACTCTTCATAATGGGATTCAGGTGGTTTTTCTCTGGCCCTTGAGAACCAACATTATTAACCAGAATTCTAGGTGAATCTAACACAAATGGTCTAGGATGACTCTTTGACCGATAATTAGAGGCTATGGATTTTAGTCCACATTATCAAAGGTGCTAACAATAAGGTCGGTGATGGAGAAGATTTGAGACATGTTGACTATCTGTTGGGGCCTCCCAGGTGACACAGTGGTAAAGAATCCGTCTGCCAATGCAGGAGACACAGGAGACTTGGGTTCTATCCCTGGGTCAGGAAGACGCCTGGAGTGGGTGGGTGGGGATGGCCACTCCAGTATTCTTGCCTTAAAAATTCCATGGACAGTGGAGTCTAGCGGGCTATAGCCCACAGTGTCAGAAATAGCCAGACACAACTGAGCAGCTGAGCATGTCCACATGACTGTCTGTTACCTTCCTAATCTGCATGAGCAACTTTATGGTAAATTGTTATCACAGTGGTGATGCCTGGACTAGAGGAAGCACTTACTGTGCTTGAGCCATTGTCATGGTGCTGGTGAGGAAGAAGAGGAGGAGGCCCTCTTTCTACTATAGAAGCTCTTTTTTCTATACATTGGAAAGTAACTCCCATTAGGTTATAACTTGAAGTAGATAGTGCGAACCTTCTAGTAGGCTGCATATTAGACTCACTTAGGGGCTATAAGATATTACTAATGTCTGGGTCTTGCTTGCATCTGCAGAGACCTGATTTAACTCCTCAGGGTAGGGGATGGGGGCATTGATATTTTCCAAAAGCTATTGATGTGAGTGCAATGCAGAGCCATAGATGAGAACTTCTGATGCTTAGCGTGACAGTACATGAGGAGATTTACAAATTATGGACAAATGATGATCAGATAATCATTCTAATGCCTCCATTTTCTAATTCAAACTCAAGTAGTAAGCCTGATATTTTAGAAGATTGAAAGTTCTATCTATATAGTACATTTGGGAGATTCTAAATGAAGAAAGCTGAGCACTGAAGAATTGATGCTTTTGAACTGTGGTGTCAGAGAAAATTCTTGAGAGTTCCTTGGACTGCAAGGAGATCCAACCAGTCCATTCTGAAGGAGGTCAGCCCTGGGATTTCTTTGGAAGGAATGATGCTAAAGCTGAAACTCCAGTACTTTGGCCACCTCATGCAAAGAGTTGACTCATTGGAAAAGACTCTGATGCTGGGAGGGATTGGAGGCAGGAGGAGAAGGGGACGACAGAGGATGAAATGGCTGGATGGCATCACTGACTCAATGAATGTGAGTCTGAGTGAACTCCGGGAGATGGTGATTAACAGGGAGGCCTGGCAAGCTGCGATTCATGGGGTCGCAAAGAGTCAGACACGACTGAGCAACTGAACTGAACTGAACTGAAAAATTGTACAATTCTAAGGGCAGACATGTATCCGTTAGGACCCCAACTCTTTATTCAGGTGCAAGGACTATGAATAAGTGACAGTCTCCAGCCATTAACTCCTTTCAAGTCTGCTTTAGTTTTCTAAGGAAAGTTAAATTCTACTTGGGAGATCCTCAGCCTGAGAAACATGGTGGTAGCCAAGGGCATGTTCTTCTCAGGGATGACCACATTCAATGGCTGGGCAAGGCAGTAGATCAAGGTTCTAGTCATTTCTGGTCAATTCCTTCAAGAGAAAACTTTGCTTGACTTACTTCACTTGGTATGATAGTCTCTAAGTCCATCAATGTTTCTACAAATGACCCAATACTGTTCCTTTTTGTGAATGAGTAATTTTCCATTGTTCATACCATCTGGTCCCATCACTTCATGTCAAATAGATGGGGAAACAAGGAAACAGTGACTCATTTTATTTTCTTGGGCTCCAAAATCACTGCAGATGGTGATTGTAGCTATGAAATTAAAAGAAGCTTACTCCTGGGAAGAAAAATTATGACCAACCTAGACAGCATATTAAAGAACAGAGACATCACTTTGCCAGCAAAGGTCCATCTAATCAAAACTATGGTTTTTCCAGTGGTCATGTATGGATGTGAGAGTTGGACTATAAATAAGGAAAGCTGAATGCTGAAGAATTGATGCTTTCGAACTGTGGTGTTGGAGAAGACTCTTGAGAGCCCCTTGAACTGCAAGGAGATCAAACCAGTCAATCCTAGAGAAAATCAGACCTGAAAGTTCATTGGAAGGACTGATGCTGAAGTTGATGCTCCAGTACTTTGGCCACCTGATGCGAAGAACTGACTCATTGGAAAAGTCCCTGATGCTGAAAAGGATTGAAAGCATGAGGAGGAGGGGACAACAGAGGATGAGATGGTTGGATGGCATCACCGACTCAATCAACATGAATTTAAGCAAGCTCTGGGAGTTTCTGATGGACAGGGAGGCCTGGCATGTTGCAGTCCATGGGGTCACAAAGAGTCAGACATGACTGAGTGACTGAACTGGATATTCCACTGTATATATATAGCCACATCTTCTTTATCCATCCATCTGTGGATGGACAAAGAGGTCCAAGAGGAAGGAGATATATGTATACATAGAGCTGATTCACTTTTTGTACAGCATTTAAAGCAACTATGCTCCAATAAAACAAACAAAGAGCAAAGCAACACAAATAAACAAATTCTGCTTGAAGATCCATATTCTGCTGGTAGAGCCTTTTGACAGGTCTGATGGCTCCCCTTGCCTAATCTTGCTTCTGTTTCTCCTTCCACAGGTTAGTCCCCCTGAAACCTCCTGTGCTTGTAAAGGAGCTTCATTTTAGTGTTTATGTCCTGGAGAACCCAACCTGCAGTAGGAAAGAGGTGAGCAGAGGCAGTGCTGCATGGCAGAACTGTGCCTCACACTTGCAGATCCGGTAGAAGGCAGCGGGTAAGAGACAGAAAGTGCCTGCACTAAGCACGTGGGCGACAGACACTGCTGTGCATATTCTCCTTCTGTCCTCATTTGAAATATTTCAGTATGTATATATAATGATTCTTGTTTGATAGAAATGTAAACTGAGTCTTACAGAGGTCTAGAAATTTACTAATGTCACAGAGCATATAATAGGAGAAAGGAGGATAAAATCTCAGTTTTGTTTGTAACGAAAGCTCATACATTTCCCAGCACATCATACTATTTCTGATTCTTCCAACTCATAGCAATTTCATCCTTGTCTGAGCTCCTGGCAGGTCAACCATTATCAAAAATAGGGATCCCCACATCTAATGACTGATGATCTGAGCTGGAACTGATGTTACAATAATAGAAAAAAAAAAAGCACAATAAATGTAATGCACTTGAATCATCCCCAAACCATCCCCACCCCAGTCCATGAAAAAAAATTGTCTTCCACGAAACCAGTCCCTGGTGCCAAAAAATCGGTACCTTTTTGTGCCAATAAAGTTTATCCAAATGTGCCCCATTCCCTCGTGACTTTCTATGGCCAGATACAATCACCCTTTAATACCACCCCTTAAGAAGAAGTGAAGTGAAGTCGCTCAGTCGTGTCCGACTCTTTGCGACCCCATGTACTGTAGCCTACCAGGCTTCTCTGTCCATGGGATTCTCTAGGCAAGAATACTGGAGTGGGTTACCATTTCCTTCTCCAGGGGATCTTCCCGACCCAGGGATCGAACCTGGGTCTCCCGCATCGGAGGCAAACGCTTTAACCTCTGAGCCACCAGGGAAGCCCAAACCACCTCTTATTATTCTCGTCTCTCTTGTACTTAACCTAGCAAATAATGTGCCCTTTACTTGCACTTATTTATTAACCGTGTGAGTAACCCATATGTAAAATGTTGGCCAGGTTTAGTGAATGAGATGATATGTGAGACAAGCAAACGTGTTGAATGCACTGAATGGCATCCTGTAGCTTTGGATGTATTAATTGGATTTTCTCTGCAGAAGCCAGGCTGTGTAAAGTGCACATGATGGGAACTTAGTATAGGACTGACAGGGCTTGCTCACCCGTCATCATAGTTCTATCATTTCCCATCTGCCCCTGCACAAATGGAACCCTGGTGTGTCGGATTCTCTACCATGGCCCCCTCCATCTAGCATCAAGAGTCCCATCTACACAGCTGAGAGCTTTGGCATGGGCAGTGAACAGGACGTGAGCCCTTCAAGCTTTCTTCTACACAGAAGAGGTGGCTGCCTTATGACAGTTAGGGGGCCACAGGTTGTCCAGCTCTGTGGGAGGACCATTCAGGCAGTAATGCCCTTCTGTTACCTCCTGAACAGCCAAACATTTGCCCTCAGGCACAAATACTAATTCACTTATTTATTCAGTTAGTGTATGCAGGTCAAGAAGCAACATTTAGAATCAGACATGGAACAACAGGTTGTTTCAAATTTGGGAAAGGATTATGTCAAGGACGTATATTGTCACCCTCCTTAGTTAACTTATATGCAGAGTACATCATGAGAAATGTTGGGCTGGATGAAGCACAAGCTGTAATCAAGATTGCTGGGAGAAATATCAACAACCTCAGATATTCAGATGCCAGCACCTTAATGGAAGAAAGTGAAGAAGAGCCTCTTGAGGAAAGTGAAAGAGTCGAGTGAAAAAATTGGCTTAAAACTCAACATTTAAAAAACGAAGATCATGGCAGCCAGTACAATTACTTCAAAAGTTAAATAAGCAGGGTGACAGTATACAGCCTTGACGGACTCCTTTTCCTATTTGGAACCAGTCTGTTGTTCCATGTCCAGTTCTAACTGTTGCTTCCTGACCTACATAGAGATTTTTCAAGAGGCAGGTTAGGTGGTCTGGTATTCCCATCTCTTTCAGAATTTTCCACAGTTTATTGTGATCCACACAGTCAAAGGCTTTGGCATAGTTAATAAAGCAGAAGTAGATGTTTTTCTGGAACTCTCTTGCTTTTTCCATGATCCAGCGGATGTTGGCAATTTGATCTGTGGTTCCTCTGCCTTTTCTAAAGCCAGCTTGAACATCAGGGAGTTCACGGTTCACGTATTGCTGAAGCTCAGTCTTGTCCAAATCTTTGCAATGCCGTTGACTGTAGCCTGCCAGGCTCCTCTGTCCATGGAATTCTCCAGGAGTTATACTGGTGTTGGCAGCTGTTTCCTTCTCCAAGGGATCTTCCCAACCCAAGGATAGAATCCAGATCTCCCACATTGCAGGCCAATTCTTTACCATCTGAGCTATCTGGAAAGACTTTGTAGATATACACACACACAGTATCAATGGATAGCTTTCCTGCCCCTTGTTGTTTTGGGGCGAGGGAAGTGGGTTGGTAACACTCTGATGTCTACTAGATAAAATGATGCTGAACAAAATTTTAGATACTGCAGATATTGGTCCTTTCAGGGTTCATATGCTAGTCTTCATTATTTTAGCATCCTCAGGAATACCTTTTGGAATTTTGTATGCTAGATGAATATTAAATGGATCTCCTAAATCTAAGGAAAATACTACTTGATACACTGGAGTGGGTTGCCATTTCCTTCTCCAGCTTGATATTATTAGGATATTTAAAACTTTTTGGATGATATTTTAGCTTTCTTATTTCTGCAACAGATTAAAATGCCCTTGTTTGTTTTATAAATAGCATTTTCTAAGATATGATATATATCACATGATATCTTAAAAATTTTATTTGGAAGAATTTTTTAAGTTTTTTAATAAGAAATTTATGTTCTGTAGGATTATATACAGATTCCTCAGTCTTTAGAAACTTCTGGATGCTTCAGAGATAATCCACAAAACAAATAATGTAGCATGAAAAAATATATTAAAGAAAAAAATGTAATAAATTAGATCTGCAGTGAAATGTTAAAATTGCCAGGGGGATTAAAAGAAAACAACTGTTTATGTAGCCAGTTTATTTTAGCCTCTCTTTTTGTAATGATTTCTTGGCTAAATCAGTTTTATAAAATCATTGTCTTCTCTGTTCTTCCTCTGTTTATATTTTTCTTTTAAAAGTTATTGCTTGTACCCACAACATACTGAGATGACTTTAATGAAAGGATATTACAACCTTGTCTCCTGTGGTTAAACCTGACTCATGCATTAAATCAAGAATTTAGAATGGAATGCTTCCTCTTGATGTAGAAGAGGTCACTTCACATGAGGACAAGACTGAAATAGACTGTTAACTAAAGTCTTTTCTAGAGGGCATATAGCTCTGACTTCTTTTTATCACCATGGAATTTTTTTTGTACCTTTTTATTGTTGTAATTACCATACAATATTAAATTAGTTTCAGGTGTACAACACAGCAATTCAATATTTTTGTACACTATGAACTAACTGATCACTTCAATAAGATCATTACCATTTATCACTATTTGAATTTGTTGCAATATAATTAACTACATTCCCTGTGTATATATTGCATCACTGTAATTTATTTATTTTATATCTGGAAATGTGTACTTCTTATCCTACCTCATAAACTGGTGCAACAACAATGGAAAACAGTATGAAGGTTCTTCAAAAAACTAAAGTAGAACCACTACATGAGCCATCATTTCCATTTCTGGATATTTATCCAAAGAAAATGAGAACACAAATTCAAAAAGATACATGTACCCTCTGTTCATTGTAGGGCTAGTTACAATGTGCAAGATATGAAAGCAAGATTTCATGTCTTCATGAAATTTTAAAACATAAATCTCACTTAGACACATTTGTACCAACATGCTTACTTGAAAACAAAATGAAGAAATAATCTTGCCCAAGATTGCATAGCTTGCCATTAACATGGTCAGTTTATGAATCCAGAAATTCTGATGTACAAGTCAATTGATGTTATATTTTTTAGTGATTTACAGATAATATTTATTTCAAACAAAAATAAATACCATTCAAACACTTTCAGTTACAGCCATTATGCCAGTGACAGAAAGGTCTTTTAGCACACATATTTACAAACACTTCAAATAGGTAGAAGAAACAATAAATTACTCAGGTGTGATCCATACCCTTTTATTTAACTAGCTTTTATTTTTTATTTTTTTAATTTATTTTTTATTGAAGTATAGTTGATTTTCAATGTTGTGCCAGTTTCTGCTATATAGCAAAGTGACTCAGTTTTATATATATATATATATATATATACATTCTTTTTTTTTTTCCTTTTTTTTTTAATATTTTTTAATTTTATTTTTACTTTATTTTACTTTACAATACCGTATTGGTTTTGCCATACATTGACATGAATCCACCATGGGTGTATACGAGCTCCCAATCCTGAATCCCCCTCCCACCTCCCACCCCATATCCTCTCTCTGGATCATCCCCGTGCACCAGCCCCAAGCATCCTGTATCCTGTATCTAACATAGGCTGTTGCTTCGTTCTAACATGATAGTATACACGTTTCAATGCTATTCTCCCAAATCATCCCACCCTCTCCCTCTCCCACAGAGTCCAAAAGTCCGTTCTATACATCTGTGTCTCTTCTTTTAAAATATACTTATATTATATTAGTATGTATTTTTAAACTTATACTTAATTTGCCTAATATTTTCTAAATTCTTAAGCTTATTTTTTGTTTCACTTTTGTTCCCCCTTCATTGTTTATATATCTACTTCTTGATGTCAATTACTATCATTGTTTCAGGGAGCCCTTTTTATTTGCAATTTAGGCAATTTTGGTGTATTCCCTATATATTTAATCTATTTAGACTCACATTCCTCTTCATTTTCCCTGCATTTATTAATTCTACCAATACAGGTGAATGATTTTTATAATCTCCTAGCTTGTATCTAGTGATTATCATTTAGTGTAGCCTTTTTCTTTTGGAGCTAATGGTCTCTAGCATTAATTTACATACAAAATCATTTAAACTGTATGATCTTAAGAGAAGAATATAGTTATCTCTGTCTTTCCTTGAAATGATACAGAAAAAAATAACATATTTGTGACCTCTAGATTTGGCAAATATATTATTGAACTAGTATAGCAAAAAGGAAATTAGTTTCTTCCTACATGGGGATTTCATTCCACTCTGAAACAGAAGTAATTTCAATAAAAAATAATTGATCCCTTGGAGTATATTCAGATATCTTGAGTTACTGAATGAGAGATTAGTTAATCTTATGTATTTGAAATGAAATACATTGAGGGTATGAAACAGAGCAGACTCAGAAAGAAAGAGAGAAAGTTAAGAGTCAGAAAGCATCATCCCCAAGTCATTTTACATATTAAAAAACCGTAATAACATGAGACATTTGGTAGACAATTCTCTATGGTCCTCTCTTATTTCTCTACCTGTATTGAGAGACGTTATTGACATTTTTAGCTCTGGAAAACCTTTTTAAGGATGTTTGCATTGCAAAATACTGTGAAAAATATGGTCCCTCCCCCTAGAGCAAGAAAAAGTTGTATTTGTTGTTCAGGATAAGAAAGCTAATGTTTTCTCCTGTTACAAAGCTTGGATAGTTTTGCTTGCAGTCCCTTTATATCAGCCGGCATTTCTTAGGCTTGGGCTTCCTCCACCAAGGCCCCAAGAAACTAAATGTTCAGCATTCTACTAGACCAACCTGTGCTTCACCCCAGTGGAAAGTGTGAGGCAAATGGAACTGATACAAAACAAACATGAAGCTCTTACTTCCTCCCCTGCCATGAGTGTTACACTTTTTTTGTTCTCAATCAATAAGCTTTTGTCTTCTGCTGGCATCCACGAACCCGTGGCAAGCTAAATTGCTAGTCTAGGTTAAAATCACAGTCTCTTCACAGTTCTTCAGACAATTTTCTTTTTGAAGATCTTTTAATTTCTGTTATGAATTAGGAATTCCAATATTTCTTATTGGATTTTTTTTTACTTACATCTTTCTCTTTTCCTTTCTTTTTTAAAAGTTGTTTGTGTTTTTATTTCTAATGAAAATCAGAAAAATAATCTCAATAAGTTTTCTAAATTCAGACAACCCAGAAGGACAGTGCCTGCCCAAAGTGGTATGACAAAATACATGACTGTTAAGAATTCTGCATGTATATTTTTGAGATTAATTCTTTGTCAGTTGCTTCGTTTGCTATTATTTTCTCCCATTCTGAAGGCTGTCTTTTCACCTTGCTAATAGTTTCCTTTGTTGTGCAAAAGCTTTTAATTTTAATTAGGGCCCATTTGTTTATTTATGCTTTTATTTCCAATATTCTGGGAGAAGGGTCATAGAGGATCCTGGTGTTATTTATGTCAGAGAGTGTTTTGCCTAAGTTCTCCTCTAGGAGTTTTATAGTTTCTGGCCTTATGTTTAGATCTTTAATCCATTTTGAGTTTATTTTTGTGTATGGTGTTAGAAAGTGTTCTAGTTTCATTCTTTTACAAGTGGTTGACCAGTTTTCCCAGCTCCACTTGTTAAAGAGATTGTCTTTTCTCCATTGTATATTTTTGCCTTTGTTGAAGATAAGGTGAACATAGGTGTGTGGATTTATCTCTGGACTTTTTATTTTGTTCCATTGATCTGTATTTCTGTCTTTGTGCCAGTACCATACTGTCTTGATGCCTGTGGCTTTGTAGTAGAGCCTGAAGTCAGGCAGGTTGCTTCCTCCAGTTCCACTCTTCTTTCTCAAGATTGCTTTGGCTATTCGAGATATTTTGTATTTCCATACAAATTGTGAAATTATTTGATGTAGTTCTGTGAAAAATGCCATTGGTAGCTTGATAGGGATTGCATTGAATCTATAGATTGCTTTGGGAAAAATATACAAGCAACTCCTGCAGCTAAATTCCAGAAAAATAAATGACCCAATCAAAAAAATGGGCCAAAGAACTAAATAGACATTTCTCCAAAGAAGACATATGGATGGCTAACAAACACATGAAAAGATGCTCAACAGCACTCATTATTAGAGAAAGCAAATCAGAACTGTGATGAGCTACCATTTCACACCAGTCAGAATAGCTGTTATCCAAAAGTCTACAAGCAATTAATGCTGGAGAGGGTGTGGAGAAAAGGGAACCCTCTTACACTGTTGGTGGGAATGCAAACTAGCATAGCCACTATGGAGAACAGTGTGAAGATTCCTTAAAAAAACTGGAAATAGAACTGCCTTATGACCCAGCAATCCCACTGCTGGGCATACACATCGAGGAAACCAGAATTGAAAGAGACATGTGTACCGCAATGTTCATCTCAGCACTGTTTATAATAGCCAGGACATGGAAGCAACCTAGATGTCCATCAGCAGATGAATGGATAAGAAAGCTGTGGTACATATACACAATGGAATATTACTCAGCCATTAAAAAGAATACATTTGAATCAGTTCTAGTGATGTGGATGAAACTGGAGCCTATTATACAGAGTGAAGTAAGCCAGAAAGAAAAACACCAATACAGTATACTATATATAATATATAATATATATGGAATTTAGAAAGATGGTAATGATAACCCTGTATGCGAGACAGCAAAAGAGACACAGATGTATAGAACAGTCTTTTGGACTCTGTGGGAGAGGGCGAGGGTGGTATGGTTTGGGAGAATGGCCTTGAAACATATATATTATCATATGTGAAACAGATTGCCAGTCCAGGTTCGATGCAGGATACAGGGTGCTTGGAGCTGTTGCAATGGGATGACCCAGAGGGATGGGATTGGGAGGGAGGTGGGAGTGGGATTCAGGATGAGGAACACATGTACACCCGTGGCGGATTCATGTTGATGTATGGCAAAACCAACACAATATCGTAAAGTAAAAAAAAAAAAAAAAAAAATCTGCAAAGTAAAACAGTGATGTGCTAAGTGAACATGAAAGCGTAAATCTCATGATACTCACAGAAACATTGAAAGGGCTGTGAAATTCTATTTCAAGCAGAGAAAAATGTCCAAATCTACTATGAAACTAGATGTTAAAGAGGAAATTCATACATTTGACCTCTATGTTTCACTCTTATAGCACAAATAGTAAAACAGTATGTGGAGATGTCTTATATAATAGTAAGTGAAAGTGAAGTCCTCAGTGGTGTCCGACTGTTTGTGATGCCCTGGACTGTAGCCTACCAGGCTCCTCTACCAATGGGATTTTCCAGTCAAGGATACTGGAGTGGGTTGCCATTTCCTTCTCCAGGAGATCTCCCAAACCCGTGGATTGAACCTGGGTCCCCCGCATTGTAGGCAGAAGCTTTACCATCTGAGCCACCAGAGAAGCCTCTATATAATAATAAAGCACATTCAATTCACAGCAGAGATTTACAGCGTGTGTATATATATATACATACATATATATATATGTATACTATATACATATATATACATATATGTATGTATATAATATCTAACATTGACTTTCACATTTTCTGAGGCTTTCACTTTAATCTACCTTATGTTGATTTCAACTAGGAAATCAGTTAACACTGAAAAATTTGCCTTGCATAACTATTAGTAAGTCTTCTCCCCAAAACTGAACCTTTAATTTATGAATCTACTTGGATTAGAGGATACAGAATGAATTGCCTTTCCTTTGTAACAATCCTAAAGAGAAGCAATAATACTAAGTTAAATCAGGCAAAATACTCTTTAGCACCTTTTTCAACTTTTAAGATCCTTCCAGTCTACCAGGAAACATTGTCAGAAACTGTTACATAAACAATTAGATAAGGAATTATCAGAACACATATTTTAGAACTGTTCAAACTTATTGATTTATTTGCTATAACATTTTACTAAAGTGTGAGCATTAAAAAATACAAACATACAAAAATACATTTATTATAACCTATATGATGTAAGATCAAATGTTAACTGAACTCTTAAAAATAACTGAGAAAAAAACCCATTTTACAACTTCACAATGATATTTTTCCCCCTTCCATTTTTTGTCATTAATGTCTTTTGGGATCCTTTCAGTAGAATATAGGTTTGTTTAAACTATTCAGTATAACTTGATATAATATTCATCAGAACAGACTTTATTTTTAAATTGGTTTCTATTAATATTATAAAAGTTTGTACCTAGATTAGACCCAAGAGACATTCTTGTCCCAATTTCTTATTGTACATATAATAAAATAAAGGAATTGAAAGATGAAAAAAATGTTCCCTAATCTCTTTCTGTACTCTAAGAATACTACAAGTTGTCATTAGTATTCAGTCCAGTGTTCTTTCTCACATGTCATCCTGCATTGGAGGTACCACATTGTGAATTCAGGAAAACTATCACTGAATTATTGCTTGCTCTCAGGAATTTTCATTTATGGTTCCTTATAATTTTTCTCTGATACTTATAGTCAAGCCAAAGCATAAAAACATACACTGAAGTTTCCAAGGTTATAATCACTATGGTGAGTAAGAATGATGATAATTGCAGTTCTTATTTAGCAGTTAATTTATGCCACAATGTAACAGACTTGAAAAATCACACACACACACACACACACACACACACACTGGAAGGTTAGATCATAAAACCATTAAATAAGTTATAAACATTTATTAGGAAAATGAAGTGTCAGGCAAGTACCAGGAGGAAGGAAATATCTTCACAGACTACACATAGCCTCAAAGACACAAATGAGAAAATATCTAGGCCACCATTAGTTCTTAAAATAGTTTTTTGAGTATTAATTTAATTTTTTGTTATTTGGAGAAAAATAGAAATGTAAATAAAAGAGATTCTTAACTTTGAGAACCTATTAGCTTCAAAAATGTGTGCAAAGTAACTATTTTATTTAAATGAATTCTTGTAAAACATGTGTACAGCAAAAGTTGAATCCTGGTGAACTTTGTATCTATCCAACAAAAGCAACACATGATAAAAATCTAGTCCAGAATGAGATGTTTTATCACTTGGAAAACCTAGAAAATAGAGCTTAAGGTGAAGTTTAAATGGTAATAATTATTTTCTGAATTGCAATCTCATGGCACACCCTTTTAAAATCCGAGTCTTGACTGATAACAATAGAACACGAAAGACTATAGAGATCTCTCAAAGCTGGCTTAAAACTAAACATTCAGAAAACTAAGATCATGCCATCCAGTCCTATCACTTCATTGCAAATAGATATAAAAAATTGGAAACAGTGACAAACTTTATTTTCCTGGGCTTCAAAATCACCGCATATGGTGGTTGCAAATCCTTTTCATCATGGGAGATTGAAATGCAAAAGGAGGAAGTCAAGAGATAACCAGGAATAACAGTGAAGTTTATCCTTAGAGTACAAAATGAAACAGGGCAAAGGCTAACAGATTTTTGCCTGTCTCTTATACACATCTAGATGTGTATAAGAGACAGGTGTGGCGAGGTGGGAGGAGGGTTCAGGATTAGGAACACGTGTACACCCGTGGCGGTTCATGTTGATGTGTGGCAAAACCAATACAATATTGCAAAGTAAAAATAATAATAATAAATAAATAAATAGATGTTTGCTCCTTGGAAGAAAAGCTATGACAAACCTAGACAGCATATTAAAAAGTAGAGACATTACTTTGCTGACAAAGGTCCATTTAGTCAAAGCTGTGGTTTTTGCAACAGTCAATATGGATGTGAGAGTTGAACCATAAAGAAAGCTGAGCACTGACAAATTGATGTTTTTGAACTGTGGTGTTGGAGAAGACTCTTTGAGAGTCCTTTGGATAGCAAGGAGATCCAACCAGTCATTCCTAAAGGAAATCAACCCTGAATATTCATTGGAAGGACTGATGCTGAAGCTCCAAAACTTTGATTACCTGATGCAAAGAGCTGACTCATTGGAAAAGACCCTGATGCTGGGAAAAAATGAAGGCAGGAGGAAAAGGGGATGACAGAGGATAAAATGGTTGGATGGCATCACCGACTCAATTGGCTGAGTTTGAGCAAGCTCTGAATGATGGTGTGCTGCAGTCCATTGGATCACAAAGAATTGGACAGAACTGAGCGATTTAACAACAGCTTGACTTACAAATAGATGTCCTCTTGTCCACTACAAGCAGGAGAATCGAGTGGACTTCTTCTGAAGACTATAATAAAGACTGTGATGATAGAGCATGAGGGAGTGGTGGAGGCAGTTAGAGATCTACTGAAATAGAAGCCTAAGCCCAGGGACCAAAGGAGAACAAGGCAATTTGGACCAAGTGAAAAGGAGGTACAGAGGCACCAAAATTGGGTCCAACATAAAGTTCTTAGTTTGATATTTGTTTTGTTTTATTTTTACATTCATCCCAACAGTATCTATGTATCTCTCCAATTTGCTGTATGATTTCTAACCAAAGGTTTAACATTACTTCTTATTTATTTGTTGTTGTGTCTGACTCTTTTGCAACCCCATGAACAGTAAAGCCCACCAGAGTCCTCTGTCCATGAGATTTCCCACGCAAGAATAATGGAATGGGTTGCCATTACCTTCTCTAAAGTCTCTTCCCAATTCAAGGATTAAACTCATGTCTCCTGCATTTGCAGGTGAGTTCTTTAACACTGAACCATCAAGGAAGTCCTCTTCTTATGTATGAAGTGAAGTGAAGTGAAAATCACTCAGTCGTGCATGACTCTTTGAGACTCCATGGACTCTACAGTCCATGGAATTCTCCAGGCCAGAATACTGGAGTGGGTATCTGTTCCCTTCTCCAGGGAATCTTTCCAATCCAGAGATCTAACCCAGGTCTCCCACATTTTAGGCAGATCCTTTACCAGCTGAGCCACCAGGGAAGCCCAAGAATATTGGAGGGGGTAGGCTATCACTTCTCTAGCAAATCTTCCAGGTCCAGGAATCCAAACAGGGTCTCCTGCATTGCAGGTGGATTCGTTACCAGACAAGCAACCAGGGAAGCCCCTTCTTGAGTACACTTGTGACCAATGCAGTTTTCCACAGTAGTTTCATGTGTCCAGATAGTATATATTTATCTCTGTTAGGAGGATCCATTTCTAGAGCTACCTCTTTTGTACATCAGAATCCAGTATAAACTCTTTATCACTTAGTATGAAACAAGGATAAATACCCCATCCTCTCATCAAACATGGAGGGCCATGCTGGTATCTGGGTGCTCTGTGGGACAAACAAGCAGCTTTCTTTTTTGCCCCCAGTAACAGGATTCCTCAAGCTAGTTGCTCTTCAATAAAGTTAAGGCCGATTGTACTGTGCACCGTTTTTAAATGTAATCTAGAGACTAAAAATAAAAAACAAATACTTTTGAAATAATTATGTGAAAGGGTCATTTTATATGAAAATTATATTATCCTGTATTATTATAAAAATATATAAGAAGAAAATGAATAATTTTCTTACATAATTCATTTTATTTATCAATATCTTGCCACATTTAGGCCATATTAATCAAATATGAGGGGAAACTATTTTAAGAGTGAAGTAAATAAATGTATCCTATG
>SJYT01016743.1:114619-132659 GCA_006410635.1 Cephalophus harveyi
AACATATTTATGTAAAATTATGCAAACCTCAAAACCTCAATTTTTAAAATAAATGAATGACAGACAATTCTTATTACAGGATAAAAAATACTAAATTTAAATATAAAAATAAGCATAAATGTAAATTTACATATACATATATTCTCTCATTGAACCCACAATTTTCAAAGAAAGAATATTTTAGAATATATTAGTGATTCATATTATGTAGGACATAATGTATCTAAACTTTTTTCTCTTGTAATTACATCTTTTACATTATTCATTGTGGCTTCCCTTGTGGCTCATAAAGTAAGCGGGAAATGAATGAAATGTGGGAGACCCAGGTTCAATCCCTGAGTGGGGAAGTCCCCTGGAGAAGGAAATGGAAACCACTCCAGTGTTCTTGAATGGAGAATTCTATGGACAGAGGATCCTGGTGGACTACAGTCCATGGGATCACAAAGAGTCGGACACAACTGAGTGACTAACACTTTCACATTATTCATTAATCACTAGCTTGCAAAATTAATTATATGTGTACATATGTGCCTATATATATTTCAAATCATGCTTATTTGAATATTTTTATTCTCTCTGATAATAATTTAGCTGCAATCTTGAGAAAAATTGTATGACTGAGAAAGATGTTAATTTGTTTTTTTTTTTTCAGTGAGAAACTGAGGGGCCAAACATGCAATAGCTAATTTTTGTATCCAATAATATCAGTAATAATGATTTCATTGTTATAAAAAATTCCAAGTCATAAAAGTAAAAACTGAAAAAATAAAATCTGATCACTTCCTATTTTTCCCTTCAAAAAGTAAACACATCTCTATCACCCTTGGAACTGACCTTTATTACAGGCTACTTTACAACTTTCAAAGAAAAAACTGTTAAGTATGACAGGGTCAATGATGGAGCTTCGAATTTCTCTGACCTTTCTGACTTGTAAGGTATAGTTTTGTTGTTGTTGTTGTTAGGTGTTAATACCAATAGCAATTTGAAACATATAATTTTGGATGTCTAATAAATTAATCAATCATATTCAATTATAAAAAACTGATGCTATAGAACAATGGTCTGTAGCATGCATAAAAGTAGAAGGTAATAAGTTGCTTTCAATACCATCCCAAATGATAGGCCAGGAAATCGTGACTTCTTTGAAATGTCCAAATAACTTGGAACAAAGATAAAAATCTTTGAGGAGGTGAGACAATGGAAAATAACAAATAATTTCTTTCTTCCTGGACTTTTAACTATAGCATGTGCCCTTGGGGCTTGACTTTATAAACCAGTAGCAGTTGGCTATTTTCACTTTTCTGTTCTTAGACTTCTCATTCTCCATACTCCTCTGAGCTATTACAATACTGTACAGATGTTACTCCATTTCTCATGATGCATTATAATTCATTTGTTTAACTCATTCATTTTTATCAATTCAATGATAAATTATTCAAGATAAGGGAAATAATCACAGAAAACTAACCAAGATGATCACATGGTTCACAGTCTTGTGTAAGTGAAGGAAGCTTTGAGCCATGCTATGCAGGGCCATCTAAGAATCAATGAACTAAAACGGACCGAAATGGGCAAATTTAAGTCAGATGACCATTATATCTTTTACTGTGGGGAAGAATCACTTAGAAGAAATGAAGTTGCCCTCATAATCAACAAAAGAGCCTGAAATGCAGTACTTGGGTGCAATCTCAAAAACGACAGAATGATCTCTGTTTGTTTCTAAGGCAAACTATTCAATATCACAGTAATACAAGTCTACGCCCCAACCACTAGTGCTGATGAAGCTGAAGATGAACTGTTCTATTAAGATTTCCAAGACTTTCTAGAACTAACACCATTAAAAAAAATATATCCTTTTCATCATGGGAGATTGAAATGCAAAAGGAGGAAGTCAAGAGATAACCAGGAATAACAGTGAAGTTTATCCTTAGAGTACAAAATGAAACAGGGCAAAGGCTAACAGATTTTTGCCAAGAGAATACACTGGGCATTGTAAATACCCTCTTTCAACAACACAAGAGACTACTTTACACATAGAAATCACCAGATGGTCAATAATGAAATCAGACTGATTATATTCTTTGCAACCAAAGACAGAGAAGCTCTATGCAGTCATCAAAAACAAGACTGGGTGCTTGGAAATGACTGTGGCTCAGATTATGAGCTCTCTATTGCCAAATTCAGACTTAAATTGAAGAAAATAGGGAAAACCACTAGGCCATTCATGTATAAACTAAATTAAATCACTTATGATTATGCAGTAGAAATGGCAAACAGATTCAAAGAATTCGAGCTGGTAGAGAGCCTGAAGAACCATGGATGGAGGTTTATAACATTGTTCAGGAGGTGGTGACCAAAACTAGCCCCAAGAAAAAGAAAACCAAAAATGCAAAATGGTTGTCTGATGAGGCCTTACAAATAGCTGAGAAAAGAAGAAAAGTGAAAGGCAAAGGAGGAAAGGAAAGATATACCCATCTGAATTCAGAGTCCCAGAGAATAGCAAAGAAAGATAAGAAAGGCTTCTTAAGTGAACAATGCAAAGAAATAGAGGAAAACAATAGAATTAGAAAGACTAGAGATCTCTTGAAGAAAATTGGAACATTTCATGCAAAATGGGCACAGTAAGGAAGAAAAATGGCAAAGACCTAACAGAAGCAGTAGAGATTAAGAAGAGATGGCAAGAATACACAGAAAAACTATGCCAAAAAAGTCTTAATGACCCGGACAACCACTATTCTGTGGTTATTCACCTAAAGCCAGACATCCTGGAGTGTGAAGTCAAGTGGGCCTAAGGAAGCGTCACTATCAACAAAGCTTCAACCCACAATAATGGCTAAATCAGACTCCAGATGTTTTAAATGGTTGATAGGTTTTACTAAACGTATCCAGATATTACAGACTTTCTCTTCTCTGAAAACAAAATCTCAATTTTACTAGTTGAATGCTAAAGAAAATTATGTGACTCCTTTCCCCAAAGATTTCACACCTATACAAAGAGTTTAAAATGCAAATGGAAAGCTACTGTCACCTTATAACATGACATTTTCACTTACTCTTATGGAATGCCGTAGGCAACATTTAGATACACATTCACTTTGAGTGATAAAAATTCTCAGTATGGAGGCCAGTTCTGTTGCCTATAGAGAAAGTCTATGCAACTCATCTTCATTCATCTGGATACTTTATTTTTCACATTAACAGCCAATAATTTGACAAGTACTGGCAACAGCTTTTAGAAGAATCGCCTCTGCTAGGTAATATAAATGCTACTAAAATCTCACATCAACATCTGGCTAGAAGAATGTGACATAAATGTCTAGACACATTGTTTAGTGATTGTACTTGAATTTTATGTTTATTTGCTAGCAGCATTCAGATGAAATGATTCAGATGAGATGATTATTTACTTATTCTTTCACCTGAATGAAATCTACTTAAATGTCATAGAATATTAGTTATCCATATCTAAACAAATGCAGTTATTTGACTAATAAAACAAATGGGGCTTCCCTGGTGGTTCAGATGGTAAAGAATCAGCCTGCAATGTGGGAGACCAGATTCAATTACTGAGTCAGGAAGATCCCCTGGAGAAGGGAATGGCTCCCCATTCTAATATCCTTGCCTGGAGAATTCCATGTTCAGAGGAGCCTGCCAAGCTACAGTCCATGAGTCACAAAACATATGACACAAGTAAGCTACTAATATTTTCACTTTCAATAAAACAAATAAACTACTAAATAACCTAGGCAATCACTGAAGCTATAAATCTGTTTAAAGCTTTCAACCTTCACCATGAAGAATCCTGGCCTTAGGAAATGACAGTGAGTGATGACTATGTGCTTGGCAGTTTGAAATCCTTGGAACATATATTGCCTGTCAACTTGTGCCACTTTTATAACTGTCTTTTCATGGAGTCCCTCTTATTATCTCCACTTTACATATGGGACAACTAAGGTGCATAGGAAATGAGTAATCTATCCAACACTACACTGTTGTTGTTCAGTTGCTAAGTTATGTCTGACTCTTTGCAAACCCGTAGACTACAGCATGCCAGGCTCCACTGTCCTCCACAATGTGTGTCCTCCTCCACTGGCGTTTGCTCAAATTCATGGTTATAAAATAGTTCAAGCAAAATTCAAACATGGTGGTGTGACCCTAGGATTACTTAATTATTAATTACTTAATTATCTATCAGAAACAATCTATCAGAACCAATGAAAACATCTTGAGATTTTAGCACATAGACCTTTGATCATGAAACCTGAATTTTCACACTAGCACTATCATGCTTTATGTGTGCAACATATCTGACACTCAAACTATTCTTGCTCCAAAGTGTTAACCACATTCTTAATATCTCCTCAGTACAGGATCTCTTCTTTGGTGATGCTGATGTATTTAGTGCTCATTCTATATGCACCTCCTTCAAATGCACCCCCTATCATTTATAGCTCCCCATAAATGCTAATGTTACTGTAATAATATTGGGGCTTACCAGATGGCTCAGTGAAAAAAATCCTCCTGCCAGTGCAGGAGACACAGGAGATGTGTGTTTGATCCCTGAATGAGGAAGATGTCTCAGAGGAGGAAGTGGCAACCCACTCCAGTATTCTTGTCTGGAGAATCCTATGGATAGAGGAGCCTGGCAGGCTACAGTCCATGGAATCACAAAGAGTGGCACATGACTGAGTTACTGATGGTGCACAAAAAGAATGATAGTGAAAAATAGTAAATTTTAAAAGCTTAATACGGTATTGTAAAGTAAAATAAAGTAAAAATAAAATTAAAAAAAAAAAAAAAAGCTTACTATGGGAACTATCTGAATACTTTGATAGGTCCTAAATAAAATATGCTTTCTTTGCTCTGATTGTACATCTATGAACAAGCCAACTGCATAAAAAATGTGGATTTAAGAATGTGATCTGTATTAGCAGTGTCAGTTCTGCAACATTAAAATGTATTATCCATATAATTTCATTTGCGGATCGAATATCCTCATGAAATAGGTAGAAGCCAATAAAAGGAAATATTTAAACTTATATGTACTTATAAACTTCATTTATATACTATATCCTAATATAGGCCTACATAGGAAATAGTGAGAGGTACTCATTAAGCTTTCATTAAATGTGAACTCCAAAGTGAAGAAAAGAAGCTAAAGAAAAAAACAATCGAATCAAACTAGCATTCTTGATTCTTAGAGAACTGTTCCCTTTCCTTGATACACCTTTTTTCTGGTGACAGGTTGGTGTTTTTATAAATATGGAGTCTTAACCAAGTACATCAGTAAACAAAGATTTTCAAGACAGTGGCCTAGCCAAGTGCTATCTGTGATGAATGACAAATATCCTAAAGTCCAATTCCATTTGGGCTATTCTTGTGTAAAATGCAGCAATTTTTAACTAGAAAAAAATAAAAATCACAAATATATTAGCTGGATGCTTTAAAAATTACTGGATTTTTTAGCCATAAAATTCCTTCATAATATCACCAAAAATATTGCAAATGTTTCCCTTAGTATCTGTACTATCTGTACTTATATAGTTATAGGTTGAGAATTGACTCAGTAGACCAACCATACTATGAGTAGCATAGGTCTAGACCAGGCAGCAGGAACTGCATATGAAAAATAAAGAATTAATTAACAGAACATTATCTTTACAGAACAGCCATTTTCATTGTTGATCATAGTGTTTTTTTTGCTTTGATGGTTGTTTAGTTTACTTTGAGGTTCCTAAAACTTAACCATCTAAGTAAAGACTCTTATTAACAAATCAGATCTTCAACCTATTCCTTCCCTTGTTCCCCTTATCATTGTAAATTTGGTAGCCAAAGACATACATATGTGTGATAGTTGATAAGATAACATGGCATATAGCATGTAGGAAGTATTCTCTTCTTGTGTGATGACATCTGTCTTGCATGGGAGACCTCTTTAAAGCTAGTGTTTATACAGTCATGTTAAAAATGCATTAGTCAAAGTTGCACAGGTTATTTTCTTTCTCATTAATTCATGTAACACATTCATAGAAAAGCACTATAGAATAAGCAGTTTATACTTGGTGATTTATATCTCTTAAATAAATGTAAATTT
This sequence comes from Cephalophus harveyi, assembly GCA_006410635.1. Classification (NCBI taxonomy): domain Eukaryota; kingdom Metazoa; phylum Chordata; class Mammalia; order Artiodactyla; family Bovidae; genus Cephalophus; species Cephalophus harveyi. The sequence goes on from SJYT01016743.1 coordinate 120,714, forward strand.
CATCTCACTCTATTAGCTGTAAGCTGTATCTGCATTTTAACTGCAGACAAGTACAAACCTGATATCCTTAATTTTGCTTCTTAAATTTTTGCCAAAATTGAAGCTTTGAAAATGCTTTAGAAAATTCATGATAGTAGCCTGAAGAAGAATAATTTTAGTTTTGGGGTATTTGCTATTTTCTGTAGCCCTTTCTTACTTTTTTCTTATGTCTAAGCCTAAAGTTGTAGTACAGAACAAATGAGATAAAGTACAACACCTATGGGACTAACGTTTTAACACCTATTAATTTTTGAAACAATAATTTGAATTGGATGGTATGTGTATGGGGACAGATTTGAGAAAGGTCAAATATTTTAAGACACAATTGAAATATCCACTGTGAAAGGTTTTACTGACAACTTGTCCTTTACTGCATTGATATAAGCATTTGTTATTTCAATGACATTTTTTCTCTAATTAATGAAATGAGCAACAAATTATGAAATTATACAGATCACTGTATTCCTCTGTATTAATGATGACACATCTTAAATCATTTAAAATATTTTCTGTTTCAGAAATTGTACAGGGAAAATTGTGAACAGATACAAATATATATAAATTTATATAGTTTGCATAAATTATATGAGATTCAGTATATAAGAAGTTTATTTTCACCTATGGAGTGATATTGAAAGGATACTAAACAAAATATTTAAGAAAGTTAACATTCTCTTTGGTGTATGGATATTCACTTATTTTTACTTTCTCTTTAGGGCTTCCCTGGTGGCTCAGAGGTTAAAGCGTCTGCCTCCAATGTGGGAGACCTGGGTTCGATCCCTGGGTCGGGAAGATCCCCTGGAGAAGGAAATGGCAATCCACTCCAGTATTCTTGCCTGGAGAATCCCATGGACGGAGAAGCCTAGTAGGTTACAGTCCTCGGGGTCGCAAAGAGTCGGACACGACTGAGCGAGTTCACCTTCACCTTCATATTTTGCATGGTTTGGTTTTTATTTTCCATTGAACAGCTGTACAGTTTTTAAATGAGGAAAATAATTATATTTTAATTTGAAAAACATAAGCATGATCTCAGCATGTTAGATAATTATGACAGATTAACATCAGTAGTGATTTGCCTGGGATAGATGATGAAGAGAGTACTGTTAATCATGCTCCATTATGTCGCTAAGCAATTATTGGTAAACTCTACTGGTAAATAGATGTCCTTTCCAGTACCATGGGAACTTGGCACAAGTAGCTAATGAACAATTGAAGGTTGCTAGTCAGAATTAAAATATAATATAAATATGAAACGTACACTTTATTTTGAAAACAAAACATGAAGTAAAGAATGTAAATGCCGTTCAATTTAGTTCAGTTCAGTCACTCAGTCATATCCGACTATTTGCAACCCCATGGACTGCAGCATGCCAGGCTTCCCTGTCCATCACCAATGCCTGGAGCTTACTGAAATTCACATCCATCAAGTCGGTGATGTCATCCAACCATCTCATCCTCTGTCATTCCCTTCTCCTCCTGGCTTCAATCTTCCCCAGCCTCAGGGTCTTTTCCAATTAGTCAATTCTTCCCATCAGGTGGCCAAGGTATTGGAGTTTCAGCTTCAGCCTCAGTTCTTCCAGTGAATATTCAGGACTGACTTCCATTCAGACTGGAACTGAATCCAACTCTCACATCCATACATGACTACTGGAAAAGCAATAGCTTTGACTAGGGGGACCTTTGTTGGCAAAGTAATGTATCTGTTTTTTAATATGCTGTCAAGGTTGGTCATCACTTTTCTTCCAAGGAGCAAGTGTCTTTTAATTTCATGGCTGCAGCCACCATCTAAAGTGACTTAGGAGCCCAAAGAATAAAGTCTGTCACTTTTTCAATTGCTTCCCCATCTATTTGCCATGAAGTGATAGGACTGGATGCCATGATCTTTGTTTTTTGAATGTTGAGTTTTAAGCCAGCTTTTTCACTCTCTTCTTTCACTTTAATCAAGAAACTCGTTAGTTCTTTTCCACTTTCTGCCATAAGGGTGGAGTCATCTGTATATATGAGGTTATTGGTGTTTCTCCTGACAATCTTGATTCTAGTTTGTGCTTCATCCAGCCCAATATTTCACACGAAGTACTCTGCATTTAAGTTAAATAAGGAAGGTGACAATATACAGTCTTGATGTACTCCTTTCCCAGTTTGGAACCAGTCTGTTGCTCCATGTCAAGTTCTACCTGCTGCTTCAGATTTCTTAGGAGGCAGGTTAAGGTGGCATGGCATTCCCATCTCTTGAAAAATTGTCCACAGTTTGTTGTGATCTACATGGCCAAAGGCTTTAATTTAATCAATAAAAAAGAAGTAGATATTTTGCTGGTATTCTCTTGCCTTTTCAATGGTCCAACAGATGTTGGCAATTTGATCTCTGGTTCCTCTGTCTTTGCTAAATCCAGTTTGAACATCTGGGAATTCACCATTCATATGCTGTTGAAGCCTGGCTTGGAGAATTTTGAGCATTACTTTGCTAATGTGTGAGATGTGGGGCAGTGGTTCTGGGGGCAGGAGACCTGGTCACACAGCTTGTGGCATAAGCCCTCTTGGAGGAGATCACCATTAACCCCACCACAGAGCTGCTGAGCAGATGACCCACAAACTGCAGAACAATTATATGAAAGAAATTCTCACACTGTTAAGAAAGTTCTAGGACCCACAACAGATTTCCCGACCTGAGGATCCTGCAAAGGGATTGAGAACCCCCAGGGATTTTGACTTTGGAGGCCAGTAGGATTTGGTTACAGAACTTATACAAGACTGGTGAAACACACTCTTGGAGGGCACAAACAAAACCTCGTGCACCCAGAACCCAGGAGAAAGGAGCAGTGACCCAAGAGACTGACCCAGATTTCCTGAGAGTGTCCAGGAGTCTCCAGGGAGGAGTGGGTCAGCAGTGGCCTGCTGTAGAATCAGGGACACTGAATGCAGAAGTGTGTCATGGGGCCTTTTGAAAGAGGTAGACATTATCTTCATTACCTCCACCATTGTTTGGTCAAACAACAGGGAGGAAACACAGCCCTGCCCATCAACAGAAAATTGGATTAAAGATTTACTGAGCATGTCCCCGCCCATCAGCCCATCAGAATAAGACCAAGTTTCCCCCACAGTCAGTCTTTTCCAACAGGAAGCTTCCATAAGCTTCCTAACCTTATCCATAAAAGAATGTAAATTATCTCAATAATTTTATATTGATTTCCTCTTGACATATAATATTTCAAATGTATTAAATAGAATATATTATTAAAATAATATATATTTTAGAATATATTTTTAAATTTCACTTGCTTCTTATAATTTTTAATGAAACTCCTAGAACACTTAAAATTGAATATGGGGCTTGCATTATATTTCCGTTGGACAACCCTGATAAGTGTGCACAATGATCCCATTCTCAATGTTATACAGCTACCTAGGCTATGCTGATAAAACTTCACATTGATTCAGGGTTGCTCCAAATCATTCTACTTTTCAGGAAAGGGGGTGGTTTAGAAGTGTCCTATATAGTAAGCCTAAGTTAATTTGGCACAAGTGTGCTATGCTCCATGTCATTACATGTCTGCACATAGAAAGGAACGAGGATAGTAGCAAGACTCTCTTAGGAATCTATTGATTGAATCTACAAGCTAATGGCTTTATCAACACTCCTTGGTTCTTTAAGGTTACAATCTAGCCTTATCACTTGAAAATATATTTAAAAGACATTTTCTTAGACTTCATGATACGCTGAATAGTCATACAACATTTTTCTCTGTTATTTTACAGTCATTTTGATGCAAGTGATTGGTTATATAGCACAATATCAAAATAGTATAGAAAAGTCTCTGGATATTTATTACATAGGTTTGATTTTAGTGGGAAAAAAATCATGATTGACTTTCTAAGTTTTGGTTGATCTTTGGACAATGAGGAGCATTGTGTCAGTGCTATCAGTGTCTTCCTTTTCTTTTCAAGATATAGTAGAAAATCCACTATTCTTTCATTCTCATAATTGGCATACTAAGCTATTCCAGTCTGTGTATTTCAGAACATCTGATATTTTTTAAGTTTCTTAAAAATAATTATTGTGTAAATAGAGATAGACTAGTTTGCTCTATTTTCAATGATAGTTACATTTTTTAAAGCAGGATTTTCATTTAAATCTCAGAGTTACAACATTACTGAGGGGTTTCAATTTAGAAGTTATAAATTGTGCCAACTTTGGGAAGCTTGTTATCAGCACTTATTTATAATTGGGTTGATTAATTTATATAGAACAAGTAAACATATAAATTAATTTGGACTAACTTGTCATTTTTTTTTTTTCATTTTAGGGCTAATGTCATGGATCATATATTATAATATTAAGTTATGGGTAAATAGTGCTAATAAGCAGCTTAACCTAAAAGATGAAATAGCAAAGCTGAGACTAATGTGTCCGTTAAATTATAGCATTTTCTGCTTGCTTTATTTGTAGCTACATATAGAAAGCTTCATGAATAAAAAATAGATGGAATGCATAAACCTTTTTGAATTGTTCATTCTAAATATTAATATATGTACATACATAAATATTATATCTGCAATGATTTTAAGACATCAATATGTTTGTTATCTTATAGTTGAATGAAAATAATCTCTTAAAAGTAAAACTGTGCTACAGACATATACAGAAGTTGCTAGAGTAAATCTCTCCATTCTGGCAAAATAACTTGTTCTATAGCAGGAAGCTTCTGCCTTCTTCACTATCTTATGCCAGAGATACGTTTCTGTCTTTAATTCTTCAAACTCCAGCTTTAAATTAAAAAAAAAAAAAAAATCTAGGTTACAGACACAGGTGAAAGTCAAAGCATTTGTCTGACTTTTGCACCTTGAGATGTAATTAGTTATTTAAAAACTTTATGAAACCCATAAATTGTATATTTGTCCAAAGAAAGCATCCTTGGAAAACAACATTACCTAAACATCTGTCTTTACAGCAAGATCAATTTAAGATGACAGCAAACAGCACCACCTGGGAACATTCAGTCTACTATTGTTGTTCAGTCGCTCAGTCATGTACAAATCTTTGCAACCTCATGAACTGTAGCACACCAGGCTTCCCTGTTTTTCATCATCTCCAAGAGATGCTCAAACTCATGTCCATTGAGTCATTGATGCCACGCAACTATTTCATCCTCTGTCATCCCCTTCCCCTCCTGCCTTCAATCTTTGCCAGCATCAGGGTCTTTTTTAATGAGTCAGCTCTTCACATCAGATGGCCAAATTATTGGAACTTCAGGTTCAGCATCAGCCCTTCCAATGAATATTCAGGACTGATTTCTTTTAACATTGACCTGTTTGTTCTCCTTGCAGTCCAAGGGATTCTCAAGAGTCTCCTCCAACACCACAGTTCAAAAGCATCAGTTCTTCAGCACTTGCCTTCTTATGGTCCAACTCTCACATCAGTCTACTATATGGACTCATTAATTGAATATTTGAAAATATGTAGAAAAAATATGTATCTCTTAACTAAATAATTATCTTGTAAAGTAATTATTATATAATCATTTATTTGATCTGATTTGATGATTGAAGGAGTAAAATTCATCTGCTTCTCACCCCATCTTATATAAGCAGTTGATGATACTTAAATTTTTACATTTGTTGTTTCATCTCTCTAAGAGCTTTTGTATACCAATTATTTTTTATGCCCATTCAAATCCATGCCTCTGAGAATGGTAGCTACCTATCTGTAACAATAACATGAAGAATAAATTTCTGACCAGGAATTTTATGAAGGAACAGGAAATAGAGAAGAAAAGAAAAGAGGATAGGAGCCCAAAGGCAGTTGATTCTAAGATGACAATTTGCATTTATAGAAAAGAAATTAAAATGCTCATGCACTGAAGATAAACTTTGACTTTTACACAATTTTATCCACTGACAATGATTTTTGAAATCCATTAATTGGAGCTGTGTAATGTGCTATTACTGTACTCTATTAAATATACTGTTCTTCATCTGGGAGTCTCAAAGTATAAAGAGAAAAAAAGCATTTTTTTCTTAAAAATAAAAGTTGTCATTTGAACTGTCATTAAAAAATTGAATAAAACACATTTCATGGTTAAAATGATAAGTGATTAACATTCATATTTAATGGTGTTTCCCTTTTGATTCTTCTAAACTTCAGTTGTACAGACCTGTCCATTCTCATTCTTCTTCTGTAAATATCATTTCTTAATCTACATTAATATCATTTCTATCTTCTCACTTTGTACTTAAGGTATACCTTGAACTGAATATATATGTATTTATTCATTCAGTTCAGTCACTCAGTCATGTCCGACTCTGATTTCCATTAAGATTGACTAATTTTATACCCTTGCAGTTAAACAAGCAGGGTGACAATATGCAGCCTTGATGTACTCTCTTCCCAATTTGGAACCAGTCTATTGTTCCAGGTACAGTTCTAACTGTTGCTTCCCGACCTGAGTACAGATTTCTCAGAAGGCAGGTCAGGTAGTCTGGTATTTCCATCTCTAAGAATTTCACACAGTTTGTTGTGATCCACACAGTCAAAGGCTTTGGTATAATCAATAAAACAGAAGTAGATGTTTTTCTGGAATTCTCTTGCTTTTTCAATGACCTAACAATTCAGTTCAGTCACTCAGTCATGTCAGACTCTTTGCGACCCCACGGACTGCAGCACACCAGGCTACCCAGTCCATCACCAGCTCTCAATATTTACTCAAATTCATGTTCATTGAGTTGGTAATGCCATCCAACCATCTTATCCTCTGCCAATCCCTACTCCTCCCGCCTTCAATCTTTCCCAGCATTAGGGTCTTTTCCAATAAGTCAGTTCTTCGCATCAGGTGGACAAAGTATGGGAGTTTCAGCTTCAGCATCAGTTCTCCCAATAAATATTCTGGACTGATTTCCTTTAGGATGGACTGGTTGGATCTCCTTGCAGTCCAAGGGACACTCGAGAGTCTTTCCCAACACCACAGTTCAAAAGCATCAATTCTTTGATGCTCAGCTTTCTTTATAGTGTAACTCTCACATCCATACATGACTACTGGAAAAAATCATAGCTTTGACTAGGTGGACTTTGTTGGCAAAGTAATATCTCTGTTTTTTAATATGCTGTCTAGGTTGGTCATCACTTTTCTTCCAAGGAGCAAGTGTCTTTTAATTTCATGGTTGCAGTCACCATCTGCAGTGATTTTGGAGCCCCCCCAAAAAAGTCTGTCACTTTTTCCACTGTTTCCCCACCTATTTGCCATGACGTGATGGGACCAGAGGCCATGATCTTAGTTTTCTGAATGTTGAGCTTTAAGCCAAATTTTTCACTCTCTACTTTCACTTTCATGTTGGCAATTTGATCTTTGGTTCCTCAACCTTTTCTAAATCCAGCTTGAACATCTGGAAGTTCTTCACTCACGTACTTTTGAAATTTGTCCTAGAGAATATTGAGTATTACTTTGGTAGCGTGTGAGATGTGTGAGATTGTGCAGTAGTTTGAGCATTCTTTGGCAATTCCTTTCTTTGGGATTGGAATGAAAACTAACTTTTCCAGTCCTGTGGCAGCTGCTGAGTTTTCCAAATTTGCTGGCATATTGAGTGCAACACTTTCAGAGCATCGTCTTTCAGGATTTGAAATAGCTCAACTGGAATTACATCACCTCCACGAGCTTTGTTTGTAGTGATGCTTCCCATGGCCCACTCAATTTCCCATCCCAGTATGTCTGGCTCTAAGAGAGTAATCACACCATCGTTGTTACTGCATTGTAAAGATCTTTTTTGTAGTTCTTCTATGTATTCTTGCCACCTCTTCTTAATATCTTCTGTTTCTGTTAGGTTCATACCGTTTCTTTCCTTCATTGTGCCCATCTTTCTATGAGATGTTCCCTTGGTAACTCTAATTTTCTTGAAGATATCTCTAGTCTTTTCCATTCAATTGCTTTCCTCTATTTCTTTGCACAGATCACTGAGGAAGGCTTTCTTATCTCCCCTTGCTATTCTTTGGAACTCTGCATTTAAATGAATATATCTTTCCTTTTCTCCTTTGCCTTTAGCTTCTCTTCTTTTCTCAGCTATTTGTAAGGCCTTCCCAGACAACCATTTTGCCTTTTTGTTTACAGTTCCTTTTCTGGATTGTCTTGATCCCTGTCTTCTGTACAGTGTCACGAACCTTCGTCTATAGTTCTTCAGGAATCCTGTCTATCAGATCTAATCCCTTGAATCTATTTGTCACTTCCACTATATAATCATAAGGGATTTGATTTAAGTCATACCTGAATGGTCTAGTGGTTTTCTCTATTCTCTTCAACTTAAGTCTGAATTTGGCAATAAGGAGTTTATGATCTGAGCTACAGTCAGCTCCCATCTTGTTTTTGCTGACCATATGTATTTATCATATAATTGTAATTTTTCACAATCCTTTATGCACTATCTCAGAATTGAGTACCATTAATTTCAATATAGAGGTACAAGTATATATATGCTAAAAAATGGAATTTTAATTTATATAGAGGTATATCTATCATCTATCTATCTTTGGTGATGGAGATTTAGTAGCTACCACTAAAGGTACTGTTGCCCAAAGGCTTCCCTGTCCTTCACGATCTCCCAGAGTTTGCTCAGACTTTTTTCCATTGAACTGGAGATGCCACGCATCCATCTCATTCTCTTTCACCCCTTCTACTTCTGCCCTCAGTCTTTCACAGCATCAGGATCTTTTCCAATGGGTAGCTCTTCACACCAGGTAGCCAAAATATTACAGCTTTAGCTTCAGTTGTTCCAATTAATATCCAGGGTTGACTTCTTTCAGGATTGACTGGTTTGATCTCCTTGCTGTCCAGGGGACAAGACTCAAGAGTCTACTCCAGCACCAAAATTTGAAAGGATCACTTCTTTACTTCTCTGCCTTCTTTAAGGATCAACTCTCACATCCGTATATGATGACTGGAAAAAAAAAAAAAAAACACAGCTTTGATTATATGGACCTTTGTTAGCAAAGTAATTTCTCCATCTTCAGTTTCAAACAATAAAATCAATTTGATTTCATTATTTATCAACCAATGATGTTCATGTGTAAATGTCTTGTGTTGTTGGAAGACGGTGTTTGCTATGACAAATGCATTTTTTTGGCCAAACTTTATTAGCCTTTGCCCTGTTTCATTTGTATTTCAAGGCCAAACTTGCCTGTTACTGTGGGTATCTCTTGACTTCCTGCTTTTGCATTCCAGTCCCTTGTGATGAAAAGGACTTTTTTTTTTTTTTTTTTGGTGTTAGTTCTATAAGGTCTTGTAGGTCTTCAACATCACCTTTTTCAGCTTTAGTGTTGGAGTGTAGGCTTGGATTACTATAATGTTAAATTGTTTGCTGGAAATGAACAAAGACCATTCTCTCATTTTTGAGACTGCACCCAAGTACTTCATTTGGGACTGTACTGTTGATTATGAAGGCTACTCCATTTCTTCTAAGGGATTCTTTCCCACAGTAGTTGATATAATGATCATCTGAATTAAATTCACCCATGCCTATATATTTTAGTTTCAGTTCATTTCAGTTCAGTCATTCAGTCGTGTCTGACTCTTTGCGACCCCTGAATCGCAGCACGCCTGGCCTCCCTGTCCATCAATGACGATCTTTTTTGTACAGTTCTTCTGTGTATTCTTGCCACCTCTTCTTAATACCTTCTGCTTCTGTTAGGTCCATACCATTTCTGTCCTTTATCTAGCCCATCTTTGCATGAAATGTTCCCTTGGTATCTCTAATTTTCTTGAAGAGAGCTCTAGTCTTCCTCATTCTGTTCTTTTCCTCTATTTCTTTGCATTGATCACTGAGGAAGGCTTTCTTATCTCTCCTTGCTATTCTTTGGAGCTCTGCATTCAGAGTTTATATATTTCCTTTTCTCCTTTGCTTTTCGCCTCTCTTCTTTTCACAGCTATTTGTAAGGCCTCCCCAGACAGCCATTTTGCTTTTTTGCATTTCTTTTCCATGGGGATGGTCTTGTCTCCTGTACAATGTCCTAATGATTCCTGAAATGTTGGTCTTCAATGTTGCCCTCTCCTGTTTGACTACACCCAATTTTCTTTGATTCATGGATCTAACATCCCAGGTTCCTCAACAAGATAGTTCTTTACATTATCAGAATTTGCTTCTGCCACCAGACAGCCACAACTGGGCATTGTTTCTGCTTTGGCTCTGCCTCTTCATTCTTTTTGGAGTTATTTTTTGCTCTTCATCAGTAGTTTATTGGACACCTACCAACCTGGGGAGACCCATCTTCTGGTGTTACATCTTTTTGCCTTTCATACTGTTAATGAGATTCTCAAGACACAAATACTGAAGTGGTTTGCCATTCATCTATCTTATTCTGATAAAACTACACTTCATCTTCAAGATTATTCAGGTTTTAATCATAGTTTTTCTATTCAATCACCTTTTACTGAAGATCTTTTTTGGAAGAATTTGGCATTTTCTTCTAATTTGAAAAAATGACTTTCCAGTCTTGCTAGGCATTCTTCAACCTATCAATTCATCCCATGGCCTTTTCTTTTAAGTCCATACCTTTTAATATCATGTTCATTTTACTTTGTTAAAACCCTGATGAGTTTATTCTTGAATGATTCTTTCAGATAGAGTAATGTATAATTTTATTACTTTAAACTTACAATTTTATGTCTGTATTTAGCTTTGGCACTTGACTTATACTTTGACTTGATTTATAACTGCAGGTTTTATGAGGAATGAATTCAGTACTTTGATTCTCTTTGAGGAGGTTTTACAAAATTTGTTTACTTTATGAATCAAACCGAGACATGGTTCTTCAGACTCTACTAGACTGTCAAGTGACTAAGGAGTCACTAAAGGAACTCCTGTCAAGGACAAGGAGTTCCTTTGTCGATAACGAGTAGAAGATCGTGGAAATGAGAGTCACAAACACCGACCTGAAAGTACCAGTGTCCTACTACTACAGGAAGATTGAAGTAGGGTACAGGAACTGACTTGTTCATTTCTTCTCGAAAGAAAACCACAAATTGGAGTAACAACTCCAAACTAAGTGTCGAAGGAGATATACACATACACACAAGTCAGTGTACAGTAAGAAATACTGGGGTATCTGACATCGGATGGTCCGAGGAGACAGGTACTTTAAAAAGGTCCGTTCTTATGACCACACCCAACGGCAAAGGAAGAAGTCCCCTAAAAGGGTCGGGTTCCGAAGTTGGGAGTAGAGGTCACAGAGGACGTAATCGACTACTCCATCTAAGAAATAATGATGTCGGGAAGGAGATATGGGATGGGACTCGATTGACATTCGGTCTGATCGTATAGTTCGTACGAAATAATGGGGTGAGAAGTCATTTTTTTTTTTTCACCTAGGCAATCTAAATATTTCCAAAATTGACCCAGAGTGATGGTGTGGAGAGGGGGGGAGTTGGGAGCAGGGTTCGGGATTGGGAACATGTGTACACCCGTGGGAGATTCATGCTGATGTGTGGCAAAACCAATACAATATTGTAAAATAAAAAATAATAACAATAATAAATAAAATTTAAAAATGAAAATATAAAAAAAAGAAAATTAGGGAGCTCTCATATTATCTTCTAACATTCTGTTTCTGGCAGAATATCAGAGTGATTCTTTTGCCATAAGTGATAACATATACATTTTTGTCTGGAAATTTTAAGATCTTTTATATCCTTTGGAGGTTATCAAATTACTGAAAGGTATATCAAATTGTAGATCAATTTTAATTCCATTTGTTAGCATCTGTGTAAATTTTTCATGTTGAAAAATAGTCCTTCTTGTCTATCTTTCAGATAGAGTAATGTATAATTTTATTACTTTATTTTTTATAATTATATTACTTTATAATAATTACTTTCCTTTAAGTCTGTGATTATATCTTGCACTCATTCTGTTCAATTCTTTTTTTTTTTTTTT
>SJYT01016743.1:133095-153055 GCA_006410635.1 Cephalophus harveyi
GTATTGATTGAAAAATATATATTTTCAATTGCAGTTAGCTTTAAAAATTTTTTCTTTTGTCTTATTAATAAGTATTTTTTCCTCTTTTGTAAATTCAATCATTTTTCAAATCTTTAAGAAGACAAACATTAGATTTTTTCATTTTATGTCTTTTCCATTAATTGTTATAAATTATTCAGAACTGTAATTCTGTGTGTTTATCCTATTTCTTGCAATGCTCCTATTCAATTTTCTTAAATGTTTGGTGACTCTTTGTTGCCTGTTTGGTCTTAAAAGTTGTCTTGTTACATCTCGAGCAGGACTCAGTTAGGCCAGATCCTTCCCCATATACATTTTTTCTGCCTATAGCAATCCTGATTCAGTCCATGACCTTACTTAGCAAAGGGAAAGGAATATATTGAAATATCAGTGAAATAAACAGAATTCTAAAATCACTCTAGGATTTCCCTCTCTGGTATATGTGCCATGAGCAAGAGTGAGTTATATGTATTTTACTCCTGAGATTAAGTCATATCATACTACAGGGTTTTCCCAGTGGCTCAATGGTAAAGAAGCTGCCTGCAATGCAGGAGATTCAGGAAATGCTGGTTTGATCCCTGGTTCAGGAAGATACCCTGGAGCAGGAAACGGCAACCCACTTCAGTATTCTTGCCTGGGAAATCCTCTGAGAGATGAACCTGGTGGGCTGAAGTCCTTGGAGTTGCAAAGAGTCGGACAATATGAGCATACATGCCAGAATATTACATAGTTCTCCTTAAGAAAAAAAGATGAGGGGCTTCCCCAGGTGGCTCAGGGGTAAAGAATTCACCAGCCACAGGAGACATGGCTTTGATCCCTGGTCTGAAAAAATCTCACATGCCCTGGAGCAACTAACCCAGTGTGCCACAATTATTTGTTTTATGCTGTAGAGGGCGCAGCTGCAAATACTGAGCCCACATGAGGCAGCTACTGTAGCCCACATGCCCTAGAGCCCATATTCCACAACAAGTGAAGCCACTGCAATGAGAAACCTGTGCACAGCAATGAAGAGTAGCCCCAGCTAGCAGCAACTACAGAAAAGTCCATGCAGAAAGGAAGACCCAGCAGAGTCAAAAATAAATATATATATTTTAAAGACAGAAAGATGATATGGGTGATCCTGACCTAAATCTAACCATACATGCCCTTTGAAGACATAGTTCCCCACCATTGATCGCAGATGTGGAAATTACAGATTTTAAGCATAAGAAGAATTTGAAACATCAAGTTGGAAAGGCCATGTGAAAAGTACGTCAGGTACCACTTATTAGGTGAAAACAACTTCAGGATGACATTCAGTATTGAAACAAGGAATCTAAATTATACAACCACAAGAAGCTTGGTTCTTACTACAATATGAAGGATTTTGTAATCGGATTTTCCTTAGAGACTCTAGGTGAGAACCCTGCCTAAGTGTTACTTTATTTCAGTCTTGTATTACCTTGTAAATACTGAGCCACAGTGACTAGACTTCAGATTTCCAACAGAGGGAAGAAACTGAGAGCATTTTTAAGGCACAAGATAGGAAAAAGAAGTTTAAAAAACTATATTTCCCTGAACAAGACATTGTTAGAAATATGAATATTAAAGGCACGGCTGCCTGTGAGAGCTCTGGTGGAAGTGAGGAGCATATTAGAGAAATCCATAATTGGACATGGAACAACAGAATGGTTCCAAATAGGGAAAGGAGTACATCAAGGCTGTGTATTGTTACCCTGCTTATTTAACTTATATGAAGAGTACATCATGAGAAATGCTGGGCTGGATGAAGCACAAGCTGGAATCAAGACTTCTAGGAAAAATAGCAATAACCTCAGATATGCAGATAACACCACCCTTATGGCAGAAACAGAAGAAGAACTAAAAAGCCTCTTGATGAAAGTGAAAGAGGAGAGTGAAAAAGTTGGCTTAAAACTCAATATTCAGAAAACTAATATCATGGCATCTGGTCCCATCACTTCATGGCAAATAGATGGGGAAACAGTGGAAACAGTGACAGACTTTATTTTTTGGGGCTCCAAAATCACTGCAGATGGTGATTGCAGCCATGAAATTAAAAGACGCTTACTCCTTGGAAGGAAAGTTATGACCAATCTAGACAGAATATTGAAAAGCAGAGATATTACTTTGCCAACAAAGGTCCATCTAGTCAAGGCTATAGTTTTTCCAGTGGTCATGAATGGATGTGAGATTTGGACTATAAAGAAAGTTGAGATCCAAAGAATTGATGCTTTTGAACTGTGGTGTTAGAGAAGACTCTTGAGAATCCTTTGGACTGCAAGGAGATACAACCAGTCCATCTTAAAGGAGATCAGTCTTGGGGGTTCATTGGAAGGACTGATGTTGAAGCTGAAACTCCAATACTTTGGCCACCTGATGCGAAGAGGTGACTCATTTGAAAAGACCCTGATGTTGGAAAAGACTGAAGGTGGGAGGAGAAGGGGATGACATAGAATGAGATGGCTGGATGGCACCACCAACTCAATAGATATGAGTTTGAGTAAACTCCAGGAGTTGGTGATGGACAGGGAGGCCTGGCATGCTGCAGTCCATGGGATCGGAAAGAGTCAGACACGACTGAGCGACTGAACTGAATTGAACTGAAATCATCTTTTTAAAAAGCCCCAATTTTATATATATATATATATATAAGAATTTAGTAGATATCTGTATTTAAATAGTGAGGGCTCAGAAGAAAGTGAAAAACATGTTATTAGAAAATGTAGGAAAGTAAATTATTAGCATTCTTTATCATGCTAAGAATATTTTATTTTGAGTGATCCAGGCATTGCACTATTAGACTAATGTACCTTTATTTATGTAGTGAATTATATCAATTGAACAAGTAAGAGATTAGATCAAGTATCTCTGTAATTGATATTGACATCAACCAGGCTGACTGTTTTCCAAAATGTGGAAGCTGTGACAATAATAAAAATAACATTTATATCCAGTGTTTTGCATACATTATCTCATTTTACCATAGCACAGCAATCAGTTATGTTTCAGTCCTGTCTCTTATACACATCTAGATGTGTATAAGAGACAGGAATTATATGTATACTATTAATTATAAAGTAATTTAATTTCAATTTTTATTTTTTAGAGTCAACTTTAGCCAAGACTCAGAAAACAGTCATTTCTATAAAACAGAATATAAGTACTCATAAGTATGAAAACATATCATACAGAAAGACAGGAGAAAGAATGACAGTGTGAAGAAATGCCTTAATTTCTTTACCTTTTTTAAAACAAAATCATTATCTAAAATTCATAGCTAAGTATATATGGAATAGACTTATGTAAATATTAAAGACATGCAACTGAAAACTACATATGATCACATAAATATCAAACTTTAGGATGAGAGTAGGAGAGAAACAATGAAGATTAAAGTCAGTTGCATCCTTACCTTTCATAGCAGAAAGTGAGTATATTTGTGTTAACCTGAAAGCATTAAGACATAGATATTTAAGCTTATCGTGAAATGTAGATGTAACAATCCTGACGGTAGGTGTGAGCTTGAGGTAGTGGCTATTGTATATGATAGTAAGTACTTATGCATGCATTTACTTGATAAAATAAATATTATTTCTTTCAGAAAAGTTTTTGAACAAATTTAATAAAACACCTCTAAATCTTTTCTGGACTACAGTCCTAGGTAATGTCTTCTTGATGAGATATAAATTATGAGTTTTAAGAGTAAAAAGGGACTCAGATTTTAAGGTGAAAAATTTAATAGTAGTGTTCATATTCTATTTTAAATTTTTTTTAGAGTTGATGTATTTAAAATTTAATATTTATTTCACAAAACATACTCTTTTAAGAACAGCAAAATGTAGCATTGCAACATTTCAATATTACTTTTTCCCATATTATTTCCTGAAAATTAATTGAATCAGCAGTATATGCCTTAAATTTTCCACTTGTGTGTGTTATGTGCTTTGTCGCTCAATCATGTCTGACTCCTGCAATCCCATTGATCATAGCCCACCAGGCTCCTCTGTCCAGGGTATTCTCCATGCAAGAATACTGCAGTGGGTTGCCATGCCCTCCTCCAGGGCGTCTTCTCAACCCAGGTATTGAACCCAGGTCTCCCACATTACAGGTGGATTCCTTAACATCTAAGCCACCAGAGTAACTGAAGAATGCTGGAGTGGGTATCCTATCCTTTCTCCAGGGGTACTTCTTGACCCAGGAGTTGAACTATGGTCTCCTAAACTTCAGGCAGATTCTTTTACCAGCCAAGCTACCAGGGAAGCCATTAATTCTTATACAAGTGCTCCAAATATTTAGTGTCTCAAGATCCATCTAAAACATATAACAATAATGGTTTACTAACTTATCTGTAAAATAAAGTTGATAAGCAAATGCATTTATTATAGCATCTGGAATATAATATGTTTTTAAACTATTTTTGAGTATTTTACTCATCTATTTAAGTATTGGGTAAATGGCAAAACTTTATACAATGTTAGGTAGTTGTTAATATTGGTTTAGTGGAATTCATCCAAATTAAAGTACATTTATTTAAAATTACTGCTAAGTCACTTCAGTCGTGTCCGACTCTGTGTGACCCCATAGACAGCAGCCCACCAGGCTCCCCCATCCCTGGGATTCTCCAGGCAAGAACACTGGAGTGGGTTGCCATTTTTGAAAAATAACATATGGAGACATTTACAAGAGATGAATTTTTGGTATTTTATTTAAAAACTACTTAAATGATATAACTTTTATTAATTATAGAAACATTGGGCTTACAGCCCCACCCTCAATTCTAGAATATGGTTATAAAACTTTTCAATATATAATTCAAATTGTATATTTAAAAATTTTTTATAAATGTGACATAAAGAAAAATAGAATTCTACAGGTATGGTAAGCAAGGCATTTATACTGTAGCAAGAGGGCACAGCTTTTTCTATTGTCATCGTCTTGCTAATGAGCAAACAGCTTACATTTTATGAATTACCATCAGTGATGTTTGTCCTCAAAAAGTGGGAAAATAGCATACTAATTCTATATCAACCTACCCTAAATAAAACAGCACACTATGCCTAAATAATCATGGATGTTGTAAAGACTTTTTTAATTAAATTACGAGGTGTGCAAAAATACTTGGTTTTAGTAACTCTAGTACCTAGGCACTTAGAAAATAATCCAACATCAAGGTACTTGGAAATGAACAAAAATATAGTGTGTCAAGCACTGAATATATTTTAAGTGTTTTTATATCTAAAACTACAATTTACTGTTGCAACACTGCCATGCAGTAAATCGGATTATGGTTTGAACATTACAATTGAACAAGTAAGAGATTAGATCAAGTATCTCTGTAATTGATATTGACATCAACCAGGCTGACTGTTTTCCAAAATGTGGAAGCTGTGACAATAATAAAAATAACATTTATATCCAGTGTTTTGCATACATTATCTCATTTTACCATAGCACAGCAATCAGTTATGTTTCAGTCTATAAGCCCATGTAACACTTAACGTTCAGATCCACATTGCACAGAAGACAAATAAGATAAAAAATAAGCCCAGCAGTTACTCTAAATCCAAATAAGTCACTTGTGAATTTCTTTGTTTTCTTTACTACCACTTATTGATCACTATACTTATTTATAGACTATTTGTTTCAAATTATAAAGAGAAAAGTCTTTAAAAAAAAATTTTTTTTTTTTTTGGAGAATCCTGTCATATACTCTGACTCTTTAAAACAGAGATAACATCCTGCATTAGCTCCACACAGTGTAAGGATTAATTGAAATTTTTCCATTTAAAAATTACCATATTCTAAGAAATAATGACATTTATGAAAAAAAAAGTCAGTGAAAATGAACCATCCCCAAAACAATTAGATTAGTGTTTTGTGACTTATGATACATGGGCTTCTTTAAGAACTAATTCCGTTCATTTCAAGTCACTTGTTCAGCTTTGAGAATATAAGCATTTTCTGCCATTGTTTTCTAAAGGGCAGATCATGCTGTTTCTATTTGGTATACTATTTTCAAAATGTCACAAAATGGCAAAGAGTAAAGAATCAGACCAAGAGAAAAACATTTTGCATATTTAATTATAAAAGAGAACAGAAAGAAAAAAAAATCCCCAAGGCTTTTGAATAACTTTTGTCTAAAATATGTGTGAGCATTTCATTTATGGCTATAAATAGAGAAATAGTTATCTTGATTACCTGTGCACAGGTATATAGTGTTTAGGTATATTTTTGATTGAAACCATTTAGAAGTGTTATTATAAATGAGGTTAGAATGAATATTGCTTCTGAGGTTTTGGTTCTCCACCCTCCCACTCATGTGTATATATAAAGACAGATGATGATGAGTGATTTGGCTAAAAGGAAGGCAATGCCAAAGAATGCTCAAACTAAGGCACAATTGCACTCATTTCACATACTAGTAAAATAATGCTCAAAATTCTCCAAGCCAGGCTTCAGCAATATGTGAATTGTGAACTTCCAGAGGTTCAAGCTGGTTTTAGAAAAGGCAGAGGAACCAGAGATCAAGTTGCCAACATCTGTTGGATCATCGAAAAAACAAGAGAGTTCCAGAAAAACATCTATTTCAAGAGTCTTCTCCAACAACACAATTCAAAAGCATCAATTCTTTGGTGCTCAGCTTTCTTCACAGTCCAACTTTAACATCCATACACAGCCACTGGAAAAAGCATACCCTTGACTAGACGGACCTTTGATCGCAAAGTAATGTCTCTGCTTTTGAATAAGCTATCTAGGTTGGTCACAACTTTTCTTTCAAGGAGTAAGCGTCTTTTAATTTCATGGCTGCAATCACCATCTGCAGTGATTTTGGAGCCCCCCAAAATAAAGTCTGACACTGTTTCCACTGTTTCCCCATCTATTCCCATGAAGTGATGGGACCAGATGCCATGATCTTCGTTTTCTGAAACTTGAGCTTTAAGCCAACTTTTTCACTCTCCTCTTTCACTTTCATCAAGAGGCTTTTTAGTTCCTCTTCACTTTCTGCCATAAGGGTGGTGTCATCTGTATATCTGAGGTTGTTGATATTTCTCCCGGCAATCTTGATTCCAGCTTGTGCTTCTTCCAGTCCAGCGTTTCTCATGATGTACTCTGCATATAAGTTAAATAAGCAGGGTAACAATATACAGCCTTGACGTACTCCTTTTCCTGTTTGGAACCAGTCTGTTGTTCCATGTACAGTTCTAACTGTTGCTTCCTACCCTATATACAGGTTTCTCAAGAGACAGGTCAGGTGGTCTGGTATTCCCATCTCTTTTAGAATTTTTCATTTTATTGTGATCTACACAGTAGTTTCTTGTTAATAATATTAAATATCTTTCAACTGTACTCAAAGTCTCTATCACTTGTTCCTACCCTCCACCACATCGGTATTGGCTTTATTCTCTGCAAATCAACTGTGACACAATAGTAACTACCTATCTTCTTTAACTGAATATTTCCCCCAAATTGCATTACAAATATCATACAATGGCATAAAAAGTTCATGAAAATCTGGTCTCAGATGTGCTCTCATATTTTCTTTTCTGCTTTTCCCACATGCCTCATGAAGATGACACTATTTTCCTAATAAACTTCTCGCTTGTCATTAATTGAATAATGTATGGATAACATGCATATGGTCCTATCACTTCATGGCAAATAGATGGGGAAACAGTGGAAATAGTGACTGACTTTACTTTTCTGGGCTCCAAAATCACTGCAACTCATGATTGCAGTCATGAAATTAAGACACTTACTCCTTGGAAAGAAAGTTACAACCAACCTAGACAGCATATTAAAAAGCAGAGACATTATTTTATCAACAAAGGTCCATCTAGTCAAGGCTATGGTTTTGTCCAGTGGTCATGGATGGATATGAGAGTTGGACTGTGAAGAAAGCTGAGGACTGAAGAATTGATGCTTTTAAACTGTGGTGTTGGAAAAGACTCTTGAGAGTCCCTTGGACTGCAAGGAGATCCAACCAGTCCATTCTTAAGGAAATCAGTCCTGGGTGTTCATTGGAAGGACTGATGTTGAATCTGAAACTCCAATACTTTGACCACCTGATGCAAAGAGCTGACTCATTTGAAAAGACCCTGATGTTGGGAAAGATTGAGGGCAGGAAGGAAAGGGGATGGCAGAGGATGAGATGGTTGGAATGCACGACTGACACAATGGACATGGGTTTGGGTGGACTCTGGGAGTTGGTGATGGACAGGGAGGTATGGCGTGCTGTGGTGTATGGGGTTGCAAAGAGTCATACACGACTGAGCTACTGAACTGAAAACATGCTTTATATTGTTTCTTTCCACATGTGTGTTTCTTTTTCTGCAATAGCCCTTCTGCATTCTTCACTCAACAAAATTCTCCTTTTAAGTTCTATCTCTTATTACATTTTATCTTCCTACTGGCTTCTCTTAATGTCTTTTTAAGCAATCAAAATTTACATAAATTTTGCAACTATATAAAAACTTGTCTCCTGAACCTTTGAACCATTACTACATCATTCAGAAGTTAACCACTGAAGCAGAATCAGTAGAGGATGAATATATTTGAATATATGTTATAAGTACTCAGCTATGTGATTTTGGAGACCTATTAAGGAAGTCTGAAATCCACAAGGCTGGTAGTCAAGAAGGGAAGATCATTGTTGTTGTTCATTCACTAAGTCATGTTCTACTCTTTGCAACCCCATGAACTTCAACACACCAGGCCTTTCTGTCATTCACGATCTCCTGGAGTTTGCTCAAACTCATATCCATTGAGTTGGTGATGCTGTCTAACCATTTCATCCTCTGCCACCCACTCTTCCTTTTGCCTTCAAGCTTTCCTAACATCAGGGTCTGTTTGCAGTGAGTTGACCTTTCACATCAGTTCACTTCAGTTCAGTCGCTCAGTCGTGTCCGACTCTTTGTGACCCCATGAATCACAGCACGCCAGGCCTCCCTGTTCATCACCAACTCCCGGAGTTCACTCAAACTTATGTACATCGAGTCCGTGTTGCCATCCAACCATCTCATCCTCTGTCGTCCCCTTCTCCTCCTGCCCCCAATCCCTCCCAGCATCAGAGTCTTTTCCAATGAGTCAACTCTTCACATGAGGTGGCCAAAGTACTGGAGTTTCAGCTTTAGCATCATTCCTTCCAAAGAAATCCCAGGGCTGATCTCCTTCAGAATGGACTGGTTGGATCTCCTTGCAGTCCAAGGGACTCTCAAGAGTCTTCTCCAACACCACAGTTCAAAAGCATCAATTCTTCAGCCTTCAACTTTCTTCACAGTCCAACTCTCACATCCATAAAGGACCACTGGAAAAACCATAGCCTTGACTAGACGGACCTTTGTTGACAAAGTAATATCTCTGCTTTCCAAGATGCTATCTAGGTTGGTCATAACTTTTCTTACAAGGAGCAAGTGTCTTTTAATTTCATGGCTGCAATCACCATCTACAGTGATTTTGGAGCCCAAAAAAATAAAGTCTGACACTGTTTCCACTGTTTCCCCATCTATTTCCCATGAAGTGATGGGACCAAATGCCATGATCTTAGCTTTCTGAATGTTGAGCTTTAATCCAACTTTCTCACTCTCTTCTTTCACTTTCATTAAGAGTCTTTTTAGTTCCTCTTCACTTTAACATCAGGTAGCCAAAATATTAGAGCTTCAGCATTAGTCCTTCCAGTGAAGATTGAGGGTTAATTTCCTTTTGGATTGACTGATTTGATCTCCTTGCAGTCCAAGGGACTCTCAAGAGTCTTCTCCAGCATCACAATTGGAAAGCATTAATTCTTCAGTGCTCAGCATTCTTTGTGGACTAACTCTCACATCCATACATGAGTGCTGGAAAACCATATCTTTGAATATACGGACCTTTGTCAGCAAAGTTATATTTCTGCTTTTCAACATGCTGTCTAGTTTTGCCATAGCTGTTATTTCAAAGAACAAGTGTCTTTTAACTCAAGGCTGTAGTAACCATCCACTGTGATTTTGGAGCTCAAGAAAAGAAAATCTTTTCAGCTTTTTCCCCATTTTTCCCATGAACTGATGGGACTGGATACCATGATCTTAGTTTTTTGAATGTTGAGTTTCAAACTAGCTTTTTCACTCTTTTCTTTCACCCTCATCAAGGGGCTCATTTTTTTTCTCTTCATTTTCTGCCATTAGAATGGTATCATCTGTATATATGAAGTTGTTGATATTTCAGTCAGTAATCTTGATTCCAGATTGTGACTCATCCAGCCAGGCATTTTGCATGGTGAAGTTAACATATAACTTAAATAAGCAAGGTGATGGTACACAAATTTCTTATACTTCTTTCCCAATTTTGAACCAGTCATTTGTTCCATATACAGTTCTAACTGTTGCTTCCTTGATCCGCATACAGTTTTCTCAGGAGACAAGTAAGATAGCTTGCTCTAATTTGGCTAAAGGCTTTAAAACTGGATTGTTCATTAATACAAGGGAAGAGAATGGGAAGAGGAACAGACTATTAACTTCATAGCAAAATCTTTGGTAGATTCTCTGGAGGTTACAATAGTTACCTGTAGGAAATCAATGTACCTTTTCAAATTATGCCATCACTCAAATGTTAAAGAATCTGCCTGCAATGCAGGAGACCTTGGTTCAATCTCTCTGTTGGAAAGATCCCCTGGAGAAGGGATTGGCAACCCACTCCAGTATTCTTGTCTGGAGAATTCCATGAATAGAAGAGCCTGGTGGGTTACAGTCCATGTGGTTGCAAATGGTTGAACACAATTAAGAGACTAATAGTTTCACTTCATAAACAAGGTAAATGTGCCATTCACCCTTTCAGTTCAGTTCAGTTCAGTCACTCAGTCATGTCTGACTCTTCATGACCTCATGAATTGCAGCGCACCAGGCTTCCCTGTCCACCACCAACTCCCGGAGTTCACTCAGATTCATGTCCATCGAGTCAGTGATGCCATCCAGCCATCTCATCCTCTGTCATCCCCTTCTCCTCCTGCCCCCAATCCCTCCCAGCATCAGAGTCTTTTCCAATGAATCAACTCTTCACATGAGGTGGCCAAAGTACTGGAGTTTCAGCTTAAGCATCATTCCTTCCAAAGAAATCCTAGGGCTGATCTCCTTTAGAATGGATTGGTTGGATCTCCTTACACTCCAAGGGACTCTCAAGAGTCTTCTCCAATACCACAGTTCAAAACCATCAGTTCTTCAGCTCTCAGCCTTCTTCACAGTCCAACTCTCACATCCATACATGACCACAGGAAAAACCATAGCCTTGACTAGACGGACCTTAGTTGGCAAAGTAATGTCTCTGCTTTTGAATATACTATCTAGGTTGGTCATAACTTTTCTTCCAAGGAGTAAGCGTCTTTTAATTTCATGGCTGCAGTCACCATCTGCAGTGATTTTGGAGCCCAAAAAATAAAGTCTGACACTGTTTCCACTGTTTCCCCATCTATTTCCCATGAAGTGATGGGACCTGATGCCATGATCTTCGTTTTCTGAATGCTGAGATTTAGGCCAACCTTTTCATTCTCCACTTTCACTTTCATCAAGTGGCTTTTTAGTTCCTCTTCACTTTCTGCCATAAGGGTGGTGTCATCTGCATATCTGAGGTTATTGATATTTCTCCTGCATTATATATTTTAATTCTACCTGTTATAGACTTCATATCACATAGTTAATGTCTTGCTTTAAAAAACCAGTAATTCTTTAAATAAAATACAGATAGGTATGTGATAAATTGACATTTTATTTTTGCCTGGACATATACTTTTCATGGTATTCATTCTGTCTTGTATGATCTGGTATATCCCCTTAGTCTGGGGAACTTCCTTTAACTTTTCTTAAAATACGAGTATGCTGAAAACATATTTCAATTTTTTCTGTCTGAAAATCTGTTTAGCATTTGTTGTTTAAAAATATTTTTGGATAAATATTTTTGAGGTCACATTTTCTTTTTTCTATATCATTCGTTGTCTTGTGTTTATCCCCAAATTAATTGATCTTCTTTGTATTTATCCTAAATGGGTTTTCTTCATTCTCTTATATTTGTGAGTTGCTATTTTGAACACTTTGGAATCCACAATGCTGCAAGGTTTGGATACTGTCACATTGTGAGCTTACTAGACTCCAAGGCTGTAAGACTAAAATTACTGAACATGATACTAAGTAAAAATTGATTGCAAGATGACACATTCGAGACACTGTGATACCAGAAGTAACCAAATTCATGAGTCTCTGATAGTGCCAGACTTGAGAACACAGGATAAGATTTGAGTTTTTCAATCATAATCCCAACTTTTGCTTCCTCAGAAAAGTCCCATCAAAGAGAATTACCTGTTGAGGAGAATTAACTGTGTCTTGAAGGTTCTTTCAGATTAAAATCTCACATATCAGCCCAGAGTTCATCAAAATGTGTCTATTTTCCCAATTGCTATCTTTCTCAGGCTACAGAAAATGTCTCCCTTGTCTGCTCTGATTTCAATCTCAACAACTGAACCAATGTATAAATGGTCTTCTTGTCCCTTGTTCATCTGTCAAGGGTGCCTCCTAATAGAATTGGTTCTTACATATTTATGTCCATAGCTCCTTATTACAGCTTTAAAGAAAAACATTTTTTTTTTAATATTGTGATTTTTTGTTGCTTCTGTAGCCGTGAAGGTTTTCCATAGCCGTCTAAACATAACCCAAGTGGAACTGCTCAAGTCTTACTTTAAAATGTTTTCCTGAGTTAGATTCCCTGATCCTATGGAAATAGGATGACTATTAGAAATGATTGTCCATTTTCTTTATTATAAGATTTAATGTTGCTGTTGTTGTTCAGTCTCTAAGTTGAGTCTGACTCTTTGCCATCCCATGGGCTGCAACAAGCCAGGCTTCCCTGTTCCTCACTATCTCCAAGAGTTTGCTCAAACTCATGTCCATTGAATTGGTGATGCCATCCAACCATCTCATCTTATGTCATCCCCTTCTCTTACCTTCAATCTTTTCCAACGTTAGAATCTTTTCCCATGAGTTGACTCTTCTCATCAGGTAGCCAATGGATTGGCAATTCAGCTTCAGTATCAGTCCTTCCAATGACTATTCAGGGTTGATTTCCTTTAAGATTGACTGGTTTGATCTCCATGCAGCCCAAGGGACTGTCAAAAATCTTCTCCACCACCACAGTTTGAAAGCATCAATTCTTTGGTCCTCAGCCTTGGTCTAACTCTCACATTGGTACATGACTACTGGAAAAACCATAGCTTTGACTATATGGACCTTTGTCAGCAAGGTTATATCTCTGGTTTTTAATATGCTGTCTAGTTTTGTCATAGTTTTTCTTCCAAAGAGCAAGTGTTTGATTCCATGGTTGCAGTCACCTTTCTCAGTGATTTTAGAGGCCATGAAAATAAAATCTATCACTGTTTCCAATTTCCCACCATCTATTTGCCATGAAGTGATGGGACTGGTTGTTTTGATATTAATTAATTTTTTTTTAATGTTGAGTGTTAATCCAGGTTTTTCACTCTCTTTTTTCACCTTCATCAAGAAGCTCCTTAGTTTTTCACTTTCTGCCATTAGGGTAGAATCACCTCCATATCTGAGCTTATGGATATTTCTCCCAACAATCTTGATTCCAGCTTGTGCTTCATCCAGCCCAGTATTTTGCATGATGTGCTCAGCATATAAATTAAACAGCAGAGTGAAAATACACAGATTTGATGTACTCCTCTCCCAATTTGGAACCAGTCTGTTCAGTATCTGATTTTGACTGTTGCTTCTTGATCTATATACAGGTTTGTCAGGAGACTGCTAAGGTGATCTGGTATTCCTATCTCTTTAAGAGTTTTCCACAGTTTGTTGTGATTCACACAAAGAATTTAGGGTAGTCAATGAAGCAGAAGTTTTGTTTTGTTTTGTTTTCTGAAATTCTTTCACTTTTTCTATGATCCAATGGATGTTGGTAATTTTTAATGTTGAGTGTTAATCCAGGTTTTTCACTCTCTTTTTTCACCCTCATCAAGAAGCTCCTTAGTTTTTCACTTTCTGCCATTAGGGTAGAATCACCTCCATATCTAAGCTTATGGATATTTCTCCCAACAATCTTGATTCCAGCTTGTGCTTCATCCAGCCCAGTATTTTGCATGATGTGCTCAGTATATAAATTAAACAGCAGAGTGAAAATACACAGATTTGATGTACTCCTCTCCCAATTTGGAACCAGTCTGTTCAGTATCTGATTTTGACTGTTGCTTCTTGATCTATCTACAGGTTTGTCAGGAGACTGCTAAGGTGATCTGGTATTCCTATCTCTTTAAGAGTTTTCCACAGTTTGTTGTGATTCACACAAAGAATTTAGGGTAGTCAATGAAGCAGAAGTTTTGTTTTGTTTTGTTTTCTGAAATTCTTTCACTTTTTCTATGATCCAATGGATGTTGGTAATTTGATCTCTGATCCTCTGCCTTTCCTAAATCCAGCTTGCACATCTGGAAGTTCTCGTTCATGTACTGTTGAAGCCTAGCTTGAAGAATTTCAAGCATTATCTTGCTAGCATGTGAAATGAGCACAACTGTGAAGTACCTTGAACAATTTTTGGCATTGCCCTTCTTGGAGACTGGAATGAAACCTGAGCACTTTCAGTCCTATGGCCATTGTTGAGTTTTCCAAATTTGTTGTCATATTGAGTGCAGCACTTTCACTGCATCATCTTTTAGAATTACAAATAGCTCAGTTGAAGTTCCATCACCTCTGCTAGCTTTGTTCATAGTAATGCTTTATAAGGCCCACTTGACTTCACAATCCAGGATATCTGGCTCTAGGTAAGTGACCACGCCATCATGGTTATCTAGCTCTCCCATTTTGCAGGTAGATTCTTTACTGTCTGAGCCACCAGGGAAGCCCAAAGTGAACATGGCTCAGTCATGTCTGACTCTTTGCAGCCCCATGGACTTTAGTCCACCAGGCTCCTCTGTACATGGAATTTTCCAGACAAGAATACTGGCATAAGTTGCCATTTTCTTCTCCAGGAGATTTTCCTGATCCAAGGATCAAACCTGGGTCTCCTGCATTACTCGGAGAAGGCAATGGCAACCCACTCCTGTACTCTTGACTGGAAAATCCGATGGACGGAGGAGCCTGGTAGGCCGCAGTCCAGAGGGTCTCTAGGAGTCAGACACAACTAAGCAACTTCACTTTCACTTTTCACTTTCATGCATTGCAGAAGGAAATGGCAACCCACTCTGGTGTTCTTGTCTGGAGAATCCCAGGGACGGGGGAGCCTGCTGGGCTGCCGTCTCTCGGGTCGCACAGAGTCGGACACAACTAAAGCAACTTAGCAGCCTGCATTACAGGCAGATTCTTTATAGTCTGAGCCACCAGAGGAGACTAAACTTTAATTCCATTCTGAAAAAGTTTCTTGGCACTGCTAGAGACTAAAGGAGTGGTTTGTAGCTTTCATGTGCTGTATTTCTTCTATGTGCACAAGCCTCACTTAAAAAACCTGTTTTAAAACTCACAGAGCCCTAGTGTATTTCATTATCACAGTTTCCAGATGGGCCATGGAACAAGTCACTAGATGAGAAATAAGATTTAAAGGTTTCTACTAGAGAAAAACATCAGTGCTATTAAGTCTGCAAAGGAGAAGGCTCTGAGTATCATGACAACGCTTTCCATACACATGCAAAGTTACTAAAAACGTAGCATCATCGAGCTATTTTCCAGCTGTACTAGTGGACTGCGACATGGAAAGGCTGTTAAAACAGAAGAATGAATGAAAATTAACTACAGAACAAAAGTACTCCAACGATAAGTGCCTTTTAAAATGTAATGACCTAATACATTTTCCTTCCTTTGGAAGGAGGCTGACATCACAGAAGTGGAGGGATCTTTCTGTAAGTGTTTGATTAGGGAATCATGATAGATCCTCTTAAATTCTCTAAGAACAGAACAAAAGTATTCCAACGATAAGTGCCTTTTAAAATGTAATGACCTAATACATTTTCCTTCCTTTGGAAGGAGGCTGACATCACAGAAGTGGAGGGATCTTTCTGTAAGTGTTTGATTAGGGAATCATGATAGATCCTCTTAAATTCTCTAAGTGCAATTCTCATAGCTGTGAAAGTGATAACTAGTGAACTGAATGTAATGAGAAAGAAATAGTCCAGTGCTGCATACATCTTAAGACCTGTTAATTTTCTAAGTGACCATATGACCAAATGGTCAAAAATAATACTTAAATGCTATATTTGGATATTGAAACATAGGTTTAGTTTGTATTTTTGTCTTTGGAATGATTTAAATGCATAGCTTAACTGCAGAAGTTTAAATGTGATGTAATATTAAACCAATTGGTATAATAGTACAATTATTATTTGACATTACCCAAGATTTTGACAAACATAAGCACATAGCATTTAATAGGAAAATATAAAAATATACACTAGTTGAAAGTGAAAGTCACTCAATCTTGTCTGACACTGCAATTCATGGACTACACAGTCCATGGAATTCTCCAGGCCAGAATACTAGAGTGAGCAGCCCTTCTCTTCTCCAGGGTATCTTCCTAACCCAGGGATCAAACACAGGTCTCTGGCATTGCAGGCAGACTCTTTACCAGCTGAGCCACGAGGAAAGCCCAGTTTCACTTTCATAATATTTACCTTCTTTTATAGTTTTTAATTTTCTATAAAAATGTCCATTTTTTATATTCTCTATTCTTTTGAATGATAATCTTACTTTTATTCATATTTCTAATTCCTAGAGTTTTATGTTTTTAGGAGGATACAAAAAAAAAAAAAAGAACACTGGACATTTTTACAGACAATTAAAAGATATAAAAGAAGATAAATATTATGAAAGTGAAAGTCATTCAGTCAAGTCTTACTCTTTTTGACCCACTTATTTTTTACTGTATCAGTTCAGTTCAGTTCAGTCGCTCAGTCATGTCTGACTCTTTGCGACCCCATGAATCACAGCACACCAGGTGTCCCTGTCCATCACCAACTCTTGGAGTTCAATCAAACTCATGTCCATCAAGTCGCTGATGCCATCTAGCCATCTCACCCTCTGTCGTCCCCTTCTCCTCCTGCCCCCAATCCCTCCCAGCATCAGAGTCTTTTTCATTGCATCAAATCTTTGCATGAGGTGGCCAAAATACTGGCGTTTCAGCTTCAGCATCAGTCCCTCCAAAGAATACTCAGAATTGATCTCCTTTAGGATGGACAGGCTGGATCTCCTTGCAGTCCAAGGGACTCTCAAGAGTCTTCTCCAACACCACAGTTCAACAGCATCAATTCTTCGGCACTCAGCTTTCTTCACAGTCCAACTCTCACATTCATACATGACCACTGGAAAAACTAAAGCCTTGACTAGACGGACCTTTGTTGGCAAAGTAATATTTCTGCTTTTTAATATGCTATCTAGGTTGGTCATAATTTTTCTTCCAAGGGGTAAGCGTATAGTCCATGGAATTCTCCAGACCAGAATACTTAAGTGAGTAGTCAGTTTCCCAAGGGAACTTCCCAACCCAGGGATGAAACCCAGATCTGCATTGTAGGCAGATATTTTTACCACCTGAGCCACACAGTAAGCCCAAAAATACTGGAGAAAACAACCTACCCCTTATCCAGTGGATCTTCCCAAACCAAGAATCAACCCGGGGTATCCTGCTTGGCAGGTGGATTCTTTAACAACTGAGCTATCAGGGAAGTCCTAAAATTAAATTAAATTTAAATTAAATTAAGATTTTACTATAATTAGGAGAAATTAGGAAAGCTTACTCTATTGAATGCTATTCTTTCTGCTCCACAAAATCTCAGGCTTATTAGAATAGATCAGCGACTATTTGCCAAATCAACATTGTTAATCACATCATATGTGTTCATTTATGTATGTATTGTCATTCTGTGAGATAAAGGTCACATTCTAGCCACTTTACCCCAAACTAATAAAAAGTAAGCTTTTGGTATGCAAATATGTACAACTTCACATTACAGTGAGAGCCAGGAAATTAAAGTTTAAGGATTTTTTCTAATTTATTAGTATTTAACTGGAGGGAATAAAGGCATTCCATATAAATATTTTATCAAGTCAGTCTATTTAAAGGTCTCTTTTTATTCAGGTAATAGGAAAAGTGAAGAATAAGAGTGGATTAGTCCCCACTGAAGGCCATGGTGCTTGGATCCTGCTATCAGTTCAGTTCAGTCTTTCAGTTATTTCTGACTCGTTGTGACCACATGAACCGCAACAGCCCAGGCCTCCCTGTCTATCACCAACTCACAGAGTATACCCAAATTCATGTCCATTGAGTCGGTGATATCATCTAACCATCTCATCCTCTGTCGTCCCCTTCTCCTCCTGCCTTCAATCTTTCCCAACATCAGGGTCTTTTCAAATGAGTCAGCTTTTTGCATCAGGTGACCAATATATTGGAATTTCAGCTTCAACATCAGTTCTTCCAATGAACACCCAGGACTGATTTCCTTTAGGATGGACTAGTTGGATCTCCTTGCAGTCCAAGGGACTCTCAAGAGTCTTCTCCAACACCATAGTTCAAAAGCTTCAATTCTTTGGCTCTCAGCTTACTTTATACTCCAACTCTCACATCCACACATGACTGCTGGAAAAAACATAGCTTTGACCAGATGGACCTTTGCTTTGTTAACAAAATAATGTCTCTGCTTTTGAATATGCTGTCTAGGTTGGTCATAACTTTACTTCCAAGGAGTAAGCATCTTTATATTTCATGGCTGTAATCACTATCTGTAGTGATTTTGCAGCCCCCCAAAGTAAAGTCTGACACACTTTCTACTGTTTCCCCATCTATTTCCCATGAAGTGATGGGACCAGATGCCATGATCTTCATTTTCTGAATGTTGAGGTTTAAGCCAACTTTTTCACTCTTCTCTTTCACTTTCATCAAGAGGCTTTTTAGTTCTTCTTCCTTTTCTGCCACAAGGGTAGTGTCATCTGCATATCTGAGGTTATTGATATTTCTCCTGGCAATCTGGATTCCAGCTTCTGCTTCCTCAAGCCCATCATTTCTCATGATGTTCTCTGTATATAAGTTAAATAAGCAGGGTGACAATATACAGCCTTGATGTACTCCTTTTCCTATTTGGAACCAGTCTGTTGTTCCATGTCCAGTTCTAACTGTTGCTTCCTAACCTGCATACAGATTTCTCAAGAGGCAGGTCAGGTGGTCTGGTATTCCCATCTCTTGAAGAATCTTCCATAGTTTATTGTGATCCACACAGTCAAAGGCTTTGGCATGGTCAATGAAGCAGAAATAGATGTTTTTCTGAAACTCTCTTGCTTTTTTGTCGATCCAGTGAATTTTGGCAATCTGATCCCTGTTCCTCTGCCTTTTCTAAAACCAGCTTGGACATCTGGAATTTCACAGTTCACAGTTCATTTCTGAAGCCTGGCTTGGAGAGCCTTACTTTACTAGCCTGTGAGATGAATGCAACTGTACGGTAGTTTGAGCATTCTTTGGCATTGCCTTTCTTTGGGATTGGAATGAAACTGACCTTTTCCAGTAAAATTCACAAAATATCAGATTCAAAGCAGTGAATCATTAAATCTCAATTTGGGGTCATAAATGAGTAGGATAATATCTTTTCTAGTTACATCATGAGACTATTGTTAGAAATAAATGAAACAATAATATGAAATATTTAAAACCAGTAAATTCACCAATAAGTACATAATACTATTATTAAACCCTGGATGGCATCACGGACTCGATGGACGTGAGTCTGAGTGAACTCTGAGAGATGGTAATGAACAGGGAGGCCTGGCATGCTGCAATTCATGGGGTCGCAAAGAGTCGGACATGACTGAGCGACTGAACTGAACTGAAACCCCTACTCTCTACTGGATATTCTTCACTTATAATTCAATAATCATTGGACCAAAGAAAGACTTTAAAAATTGAGGTTAGAGTACATTTTGAAATATATGTGATAGAGAAGAATGATAAA
>SJYT01016743.1:155913-242556 GCA_006410635.1 Cephalophus harveyi
GATGGCATCACCTACTCAATGGCCATGGGTTTGGGTAGACTCTGGGAGTTGGTGGTGGACAGGGAGGCCTGGCATGCTGCGATTCATGGGGTCGCAAAGAGTTGGACACGATTGAGGGTCTGAACTGAACTCAACTGAATGACAACCCAAAAAAATAACTAGTAGTAAAAATCAGTATTTCTCTAAGGATATTTCTAATGAGAAAATTATAGATGCAAAATGATTGAAAGGCAGCTTAGCTGCTTAAGAAGAATTCTGTGAAAGTCCAAGGAACTCCTAGATAAAGTATCTGATAAGAGTTTCCATATACCCACACCTATAGATGAAATATAAATCCACGATTCTAAAAGACTGTACTAAGGGTAAGATTGAATGAAAATTATCAGTCTTCACATGAGCTTTCAGGCTTGCTTAGTCCTACATAGTCTGAGAATCTAAATACTTGAACTTGAATTGAGATATTTTGTTCTAGGAGAATATCTAGTAGATATTCTGTTCTGGTAGACACTGAACTCCTGACTAATAGCAAATGGAAAGTGTCTTCAGTAAAAGTAGCATTCATACCAGATTTTAAATTTTTTCTACAGATGATTTTCAAAGAAATGGCTGGAATAAGATAAAAAATAACCAGAGACACAAGGGGAAAAAATTGAGCAAAACCCAGCAGAAACAGTCCTATACACAATATGAGTGAACTATGTCTGTAATATATGAATAAATAAAAGTAAGATTAGAAATAGCTTCAGGAAAGAATATGCTATGAAAAAATTATTGAAGATTAAGAATAACTACTTGAAAGGGAAAGCATAACTAAAAGTAAGAATTCAATACTGTGATTAATGGTGGTTTAAACAGAAGAAGAAATTAATTAACTAAATATAATAAAAATAAAACAATAGCTCTGCTTTGATCACTTAGCCAATGTTCTTAAAAAATAGTAATAACTTCTGTTTATATTGTTATATTTTATAGTATCCTTATGGTAAAAATAATCACAATATTGTAATTATCCTCTAATTTAAAAATAAATAAAGTATTTAGTTATATATCTCTCAAAGCTAATTTTTCCCAAATGCATAATACATGTACAGAAATTTAGCAAAACTGAAATGCAAAGTGTGCTGCATCTGTCGAGTTTATTTTCATTATTTCAAACAGATATAAAGTGGAGGTCGTAGTTTATTTTGAAAGCAAGAAAGCCAAGAAATATACTGCATCTGCATTCCACATTGCCTATTTTTTCTTAGAAACACAGTAACAAGAATTAAAATACTAGAATCTGTTTCCCTAGTAAAAATACACAGTTCTAAAGCAGCTAGAAATTATATAATAAGGTGATAAAGAATTTAACATAGAGATACAATTTTATATTATTGATCAAAACCTGCAAACTCATGCTGTATATCTGGGGATTTTGTGGAACTCCAGTCATGAGCTATGTCTGTAGTGACTACATTTATCTTCCTCCTGCCATGTATAGGAAGCTTTATACTGTAAAATTCTGGGGTCATTAATGATAATAGTCAAGGCTCTCAAAGGTATCATGCTGTTCTCATATTTGTGACTTTTTTTCCCATAGTCGAAAGGGTATTTAACAGCAGATATCATGAATATATAATTTCTTCTCAGATCTTTCTTCCTTTAGCACTAGTGCTTCTATAAAACCAAGTTTTAAAATCAATGTTTTGGTGGCTTCCCATATGTGTTTGTAATTCTAGAATGTAATTTGCTTTAGACATTATAGAGATACTTTAAAAACCTTTTATCTAAATACTTTTTATCTCCATTATTTGTCAAAAGACAAAATATGAACCATTGAATCCCTTGAACATAATGCACTACTAAATAGTTTGAAAATAAATTGTCCCCACGTTTCCTCACTTTCTTCTGTTCTGTGATAGTGCATGTTTGTGTATTGTGGACAAACTATTCCAGGACTTTTATATAAGTATTGGGCTTGAGTTTTCTGTGGCTTCATTAAATAATACAAATTTAATCATTTTAAATAAGGTTGAGGGAACTACTTTTTTTGTCTTGTTATCAATGGTCTAATAAATTAGAAGCATGACTGATATTCTTACCCTTCCTTATTTGATTTATAGGAAGAAAATCATGATAAAATAAAATTTTCCTTTTTGTGCTACAGCTTATGCTTTGTACATGATTATCCTACCCAAGGAGAAATTATTCAATTCTTTGTGATGTGTGTTTCTCTGTGTGTGTGTGACATGCGTGTATGTGTATATAGCTGCTGTTTGAGGATGATCACAAGGAAAACTGAGAGGGATAAAATTTGATTAATAGCCCAAGAGTTAATATTATCTGAAATCTGTATGCAGGTCAGGAAGAAATAGTTAGAACTGGACATGGAACAACAGACTGGTTCCAAATAGGAAAAGGAGTACATCAAGTCAGTATACTGTCACCCTGCTTATTTAACTTCTCTGCAGAGTACATCATGAGAAATGCTGGACTGGAAGAAACACAAGCTGGAATGAAGACTGCTGGGAGAAATAACAATAACCTCAGATATGCAGATGACACCACCCTTATGGCAGAAAGTGAAGAGGAACTAAAGAGCCTCTTGATGAAGGTGAAAGAGGAGAGTGAAAAAGTTGGCTTAAAGCTCAACATTCAGAAAACAAAGATCATGGCATCTGGTCCCATCACTTCATGGGAAATAGATGGGGAAACAGTGGAAACAGTGTCAGACTTTATTTTTTTGGGCTCCAAAATCACTGCAGATGGTGACTGTAACCATGAAATTAAAAGACGCTTACTCCTTGGAAGAAAAGTTATGACCAACCTAGATAGCATATTGAAAAGCAGAGACATTACTTTGCCTACAAAGGTCCATCCAGTCCAGGCTATGGTTTTTCCAGTAGTCATGTATGGATGTGAGAACTGGACTGTGAAAAAAGCTGAGCACTGAAGAATTGATGCTTTTGAACTGTGGTGTTGGAGAAGACTCTTGAGAGTCCCTTGGACTGCAAGGAGATCCAACCAGTCCATCCTAAAGGAAATCAGTCCTGGGTGTTAATTGGAAGGATGCTAAAGCTGAAACTCCAATACTTTGGCCACCTCATGCGAAGAGTTGACTCATTGGAAAAGACCCTGATGCTGGGAAGGATTGGGAGCAGGAGGAGAAGGGGACGACAGAGGATGTGATGGCTGGATGGCATCACCAACTTGATGGACATGAGTTTGAGTGAACTCCGGGAGTTGGTGATGGACAGGGAGGCCTGGCGTGCTGCGATTCATGGGGTCACAAAGAGTCGGATATGACTGGGCGACTGAACTGAACTGAAACTCATCTCATTGTGTACATTAAATTATACTTTTATGTACACTTTTATACATTAAATTTATATTTTTATTAAATTATGTTTACATCAATTATACTTCAGTGAAGCTGCTAAAAAATTAAAAGTAAACTACACATGAGGATCTCAAAGCTTTAATGCAAAATGAAAGAATTTAAAACATTTCACAAATAATTTTGCTATTGATTATATATTGGATATGTGTTGATAATACAGGGTTGGCCAAAAATTTATTGGATTTTCCCATAATAACATCTGTTGGAAAAACCCAGGCAAATTTTTGGTTAACCCAATATTTGGATTATTGTGTGTTAAATAAATTATTATTATTTTTAACATTATGTTTTTCTCAGAGTTAATTGGGAGGACATTTTTTTTTTTTTTGACCATACCATGCAGCATGTAGGATCTTAATTCCCTGACCGGGCATTGAACCTGTGCCCCTATAGGGGAAATGCAGAGCCTTAACCACTGGACTGCCAGGGAAGTCCCTAAATGTATTATTAAAATTAATTTCACCTGTTTCTTTTTACTTTTTTAATTTTTATTTTGTCTTGGAGTGTAGCTGATTAGCAAGGTTGTGATAGTTTCAAGTGTATCGTGAAAGGACTCAGCTCTACATATACATGTATCCATCTCCTCCACCCCCACACTGCAAATTCCCCAGTTTTTACATTCTGCAGTGCAGCTACTAGACAAGGTAAAATGAGATGTGACTCCCTTTGCATGACTGTGGGGCATTGTGCTATTCTACGGACACCAGTCCCACAACCCCAGGACTTCCTCATCTACCTTCTCGTTCCCCTCTCAGCTCCTACAGCCAACTTTGTTCTAATCAGGGTTCAGCAGCTTCTCTGTCAAGTCTCTGATTGCTTCACAAAACTCTCTCTCTCATCCTTGGTTAGGTAGAAGTGGAAGAAGATTTCCACACTCTTGGCAGACCCCAACATACCAATACA
This sequence comes from Cephalophus harveyi, assembly GCA_006410635.1. Classification (NCBI taxonomy): domain Eukaryota; kingdom Metazoa; phylum Chordata; class Mammalia; order Artiodactyla; family Bovidae; genus Cephalophus; species Cephalophus harveyi. The sequence continues at coordinate 160,196 of SJYT01016743.1, forward strand.
CTTTGTTGCTGTGTAGTTGCCAAATTGTGTCCAACTCTTGCGACCCCAGAGACTGTAGCCCACCAGGTTTCTCTGTCCATGGAATTTCCCAGACAAGAATACTGGAGTGGGTTGCCATTTCCTTCTCCAAGGGATCTTCCTGACCCAGAGAGTGAACCCGCGTCTCAATACAACAGGGATGCGCTAAGGACTGAGTGGAATGATTTCTAAGCTGGAACTCTGAAAGCTGGAACTTTGCTCTGACCTTACAGTAAACATGGGGTGATTTTTACAAACTACCCCACTGCCCTGCACCTCAGATTCCTCACCTCAAAAATGATTCCTTGTACTCTTCTCAGGACTGTTTTAAACATAAGCATTAATATCTGAGGATAGCTGGAGAAAATGAAAATGTTATTCAATGTTAAATTAATTTGCATTCCAAAGTGGAGGGATTCTGCTCGATCCAGCCCTCCCTTCCTTTTCCTTTTATCCATTTAGCAAGTGCTGAGTGCCAAATACCCCTGTTGGGCCTGGGCTACGCTGGGCTTACCTGCACTTCACAGACAATCTCCAGGACCTGCTTTGACTCCACCACCTTTCCTGTCTAGTGGCTCACACCGTCTCACCTCTTGTAATCACCTGCTGTTCACAAACACAGCCTTGGGGCAAACAGTAGTTTACCCATTTCATTTTCATCATCCCTGCGTGAAACCCTGAGGAAGAAATCAGCTCGCACACTGTTTCAGGCCCACTGCTACCCCCATATGATGAAATGTACACAGAGACCCTCAAAATTGGTGTTAAAAGCACATAAACCTCTTGGATTGTTGAGATTCTAGCCCAAGCAGGGTCTGTGTGTAATATCACTAAAAGCAGGTATGATGGATAAAAATGAATGATGGCCCCTTCTCAACGTAAACCAAGCTGCTCATCCCTCAGGGTTGTTTATAAATAGAGGGGAGTCCATTTGTTCGGTATTCCATGGACAGGCCAGCACTCAATTTAGATAACGACCACACTTTGTGCCCAGCCATCACTCTCTGGCTTGCTGGGTGGTGATTAATCAAACAGTGTTTTGGTTTCTCCTGATATACATCTAGTTCTTCCGGTTTAGAGTGAGCTGAAGATGGCTTCAACAGTTTACAGAAAAGCCCTGGGCCAGTACATTAGAAGGGCGTGAGGATGAGCGCCTTGGAGGGCCTATCGGGGTGGACATTCCAGTTGGAATTGTGAGTTGAGAGCAGCTGAGTGAATATGGATCCCAGAAGTCTGGTCCCCCCGAGGCCTGGCTTTCTGGGGGCATCACTGACTTATTATGGTCAGTCTGAGAGAGTAAATAACACTTGTCATTGAGATAGAGACGCATGAAGTTGAAGGAACACCAAAACTGGATTAATCAGAAGGTAGCTTTTCCTGATAACATACTCAGATACTGCCCCCAGCCTCCTCAGCTCCATCAGCAGGAGCAAGGAGGGGTCCCAGATTCCATGTGCTCTTACAAGACACTCCCACCCCAGCACTCGCAACCTCAGAACCATAGTCTGCCCTGCAGAACTTCCTGCTCTTCACTCCTATTTATGTCAAACACCCCAAGGCATCCAGGACTCCCAGACTCTCCTTTGCTCTGTAACTCTCCCCTCCAGATAGATCCACGAAGCCCATGATCTTAGCCTGTCTCCCACTCCCCCACTTCCTCAAGCTCTCTGGGTCTCACGGTCCCCCATGAGTAAGATTCCCTCCATCCTCTGCTGCTCTCTGGTGCTCTCTCCGTGCTCTTGCTGTAACTACAAGCTGGCCCTCCATTCAGGACACCGGTTCCTCCACACCCCTCAGTGAGGGCCGCTTCCTGTCCTCCATCCCTCCTGCTGTGGAGTCTGGAGCTGGAGTAGCAGGTCCTCTCTGATCCTCAGTGCTGCTTGGGCATCACTGTTCCTCCCTTTTCAAGAAAATGCCTGCTGTGAAGCGCTGCATCAGCCTACAGACTCTGCAAGAGTCTCCTGTTGCAGTCATCTATAGAGCCCCAGCTCACCACACTGTTTCCCAGACTCTGCAGTTATGTTTCAGTGATTTCAACATACATGAAGGGGTTCCTCCCAACACCCGGACATCTCAGCTCCTTGACATCCTCTTCTCCAAATCTCCAATACCTTGTCCTCTCCCCTATCACAGACACTCACACCTTCTAACCTCCCATTACTAATGACTGCCACCCTCTCCCAATCTCAGTTTCATCCCCCTTCTAGGATTATCACCTGCTGCCTTGTAGCATATCCCTCTAGTGCTTGGTTCCAACCATCTTTTGACCTGGGGTTGCCATACACAGTTGCGCATTTTGGGTACTGCCCGAAAGTCCTTGGCCAAGGGGACAAGTGTGCCTTGGGCCAAGCTCCAGAAGGACCTAGAACTTACTGCTCTCACTGCTTTTCCAGTTCCTTTCATGCTCTCTCTCTTAAAAAAAAAAATACTGTATTTATTTATTTTTTTGCTTTTATTTTTATTTTTTTTAATATAAATTTATTTATTTTAATTGGAGGCTAATTACTTTACAATATTGTATTGGTTTTGCCATGCATCAACATGAATCCACCATGGGTGTACACGTGTTCCCCATACTGAACCCCCCACCCACCTCCACAAAGGTTAATACATTTCCCTTTTATATAACATATAAGTTGAAATAATCTGAAGACACTTATTTTCATGACTTTCAATTTATCTATTTTATAAAATCAATCACATTCTTTTAATAATTAGCAGTTATTAGCAATAATTAGCCAATTCCTGAAATGAATAGATGTCTATCACCCTCATGCTCTTCCCTCCTTCCCCATCTCTATGATGTTCTATAGCCCACATTCTATGACTAATTCCTTCTCTCTGGTACTGATGAACCTATTTGCAGGACAGTAGTGAAGATGGAGACATAGAAGGACAGACTTGTGGACAAAGTGGGGGAAGGAGAGGATGGGACGAATTGAGAGAAGAGCATTGAAACACACATTACCATAAGTAAAATTAGATAGCCAATGGAAATTTGCTGTATGAGGCAGGGAGGTCAAATCCGGTGCTCTGTGACAAACTAGAGAGATGGGAGGGGATGGGAGGTGGGAGGGAATTTCAAGTGGGAGGGGAGATACATATACCTATGAACGATTCATGCAGAAACCAACACAATTTGTAATGCCATTATCCTCCAATTAAAATTAAATTTAAAAAAGCAATTTCTTCTCTCAGCTCCCTGGCCAGCTTTCTCCCTTTATCATATTCTCGGCAAAAGCCCAATCCTTTTATTTATGTTTTGTATTATTCTTATTTTTCTATTGGAGTATCATTGCTTTATACGGCTGTACAGTGAAGTGAATCAACTCTATGTGTGCATACATCCCCTCCCTCTTGGATCTCCCTCCCATTCCGTCGGGATCTTGGTCTCATTTAGATCATCACAGAGCACTGAACTGAGCTCCCTGCGCTATACCGCAAGTTTACACAAGCTATCTGTTTTACACATGGTGTGACATTTAGGTCAAGCCTAATCCCCCAGTTCATGGCATCCTCCACTATGTCCACACAACCACTGTCTACATCTGCATCCTCCATGCTTATACCTGTGCAGGTGACTATGGCTAGAGAGAGACCTACACAAGTTCACATTCACATTCATGAACACTAACTTCAGGTGGATCCTGAGCTCTGTCCGGGACGCCTCGTTTAGTCACTCTCCAGTTTTCTCATATATCCACCTATGGTCCATACCCAGTGAGAGCCTTGATCCCCATTTCTGTGAACACACAATCAGCAGAGACCTGCATGTGCTCCGGCTGTAACGTCCACCCATGTGCCTGCATCTGGGTCCCCTACTTTGGCTTCCCTCTGCACTTGGGTGAACTGTCCCTGTTCGTAACCAAAATCAGCCCCTCCACTAGTACATCAAATGTATCCCTTTTGCCTATGCAAGGGCTTTCTGTAACAATCCTCTCTCTCGCATCATCACTATTTTTTTCTCCTGCTGGATCCTTTATGTCAGCATACTAACAGGTTATTATATCTCCTATATTTTACTATTATTATTATTTTTTGGTTGCAGTGCACAGCTTGTGAGATCTTAATTCCCCAACCAGAGATTAAGCCTGGGCCGTGGTCGTGACAGTGCTGAGTCCTAACCACTGGACTACTGTGTGTGCTTAGTCCTCAGTCATGTTTGACTGTTGGCGACCCCATGGACTGTAGACCGGCAGGCTCCTCTGTCTATAGGGATTATCTAGGCAAGAATACTGACGTGGTTGCCATGCCCTCCTCTAGGGATCTTCCCATCCCAGGGATCAAATGCAGGTCTCCCACGTTGCAGGCAGATTCTTTACCATCTGAGCCACCAGGGAAGCCCACTGGACCACTAGGGAATTCCTTTTCATCTCCTGTGTTTGTAAAAACTCTCTCTTCACCCTACAACCTCATCCAGCTACTACACCATTTCTCTGCCTCCCACAGCAAACACCTTTCTCAAGAATGGATGGTACCTGCTGCTCGTTCCCATTCTCTCTCCAGTTCAATCCAGTCAGGCTTCTGTCCTCACCACTCCACCGAAATCTTTCTTGTCAAGGTTCCCGATGAATACCACATTAAAAAATCTCGGTGACTTCTCAGCTAGTCTCTGCCTTTTAGATGCTTACAACATATTTCAAGGGACCAGACTCAAACACCTGCATCTGTGAGTTGAAGTCACGGGATGTAATCACGTGTTCCAAATGCCAGGATGAAAGGTACAGACACTGGGGAGGGGGAGGAGGGGGGCAAGGAGCTGGGTGGGAGGCTTCCTGTAGAAGCTGTGGTGGTCAGAGGCATCCGCGGCCTGCCTGCTCAAGTTTGACTCTGCTAGGGCACAGGCTGTCGATACACAGTCACCTATTTTTTTTTTTTTTTTCAGCTATTCCTTCCAAAGTTGCAACTTTCTGGAAAGGAAGTGCCAGCTGAACCCTAGAGCCATCAGACCAGATGCATCAAAGGGCCTGCCCCGCATGCTTTGAGGATTAGAGTCAGTCTTATTTAACAACCTAATTAATGTTTTGATAATTTAACAATTTTGTATGCTTTCTGGAGGGCTTTCGAGGGGAGCGACCTTGGCAAATAAAGCCACATTTCCTTTCATTCTCAGAGATGTCTTTTCTGATCCTATTAATGAGAAACATCCTTGCTATCTGGGTTGGGCCAGGAGAGTGAGAACAGGCTTTCCTTCCAGTGGGATGGGGTGAAGGATCCCTAAGAGCATGTCAGGCGAGGGGTGAGGAGTACGGGGGCAGAATGGCAACCAGCCGCCCTCTCAGCCTGCAGTCACTCCGGGTTGAGGGCCAGCCCTCTTCACTTTCTACGGTAGTCATCAGGGTGCAGCTCCATGAGAGGCGCTCTGCCAGCCCGCTGTGCAGCCTGGACTGGGTTTTTCCACTCTCTGGGACTCCATTTCTTCGTATTTCAAGTGGACATGGTAATCCTTATCTTGCCTGCCTCAGCGGGTGAGGAGCCAGGTGCCTGGAACAGCATGGGAATCGCTGTGTGTGGGCGCTCAGTCACTTCAGTCCTGTCTGACTCTTCACAGCACTGTAGACTGTAGCCCGCCAGGTTCCTCTGTCCGTGGGATTCTCCAGGCAAGAATACTGGAGTGGGTTGCCACGCCTTCCTTCTGGAAATCTTCCTGACCCAGGGATCAAACCCATGTCTCCCACATTGCAGATGGATTCTTTACCCACTGAGCCACCTGGGAAGCCTGGGGAAGTTCAAATTACACCCTAAAACCCAAGGACAAAGAGTGTGATGAGGCTACTTAAGCTCTTTGTAGGATGAGGTGCTCTCCCACGAAAGACACAACTACCTTCCTCCTTCCAAATGAATGCTCTGTGGAGCGGTGGTGAGGAGCGCAACCTCCCTGGATGGGGGTTCCAATCCTCGCTCCATCACTACCTTGCTGTGGGCTGAGGGGGTGCAAGCAGTTCACCTCCCTATTTCTTCTCATCTACAAATGGGTACAAGAATAGCCTCACCCTCATCTTTCATAAAGCTTATGTGAGAACCAGATGAGATGATGGATAGACAGCGCTCAATTTGCAGAGTTCAACTAAGCATAAGTTTCAATTATTGTGGTTTAGTTCAATAACGCCAGTCCCAACAACATGGTTCCAATTTCATTTATCACATTCACTTAGCTGTGAGTAATTTCATGAAGAACAAACTTCTCTGCTAGCTCTTTGATCCACAGATCTCCAGGTAAATGACAGAGACTTATCGAGATCGGAGATCAACTGCATCACTTCTGCACGTTTGTTACTCAGTTCACACACACAGGCAGCAAAGCATGTAGCCGTGCTGCCTCCTTGTGTCCCAGTGATAAACCCATGTGATGATCACGAGGGGGAGCTGCCCAAGAAAAAAAAAATGCAGAAAAAAAAAAAAAAAGATAATGTTGGACATGAAACTCAAACTCAACATAAATGGAGTCATAGAAAAAATGGCTGACCACGGAAATACTGATGCTGCTGCTCTTTGAGAGACTCTTGTATGGTGTGGGAGGAGCAAATGAAGGCAAACTTAGTAACATACATGTGGAGAGTGGTTGTGATAAAGAGGGTGAAGATGTTTCAGAGGAAGTAACACCAACAAAAACTTCACATGAAAGGAAATCTCAGAGGTACTCCACAACAATGAAAGTGCAAATAATAACGTGTTGGAAGCTGATCCAGACTTTGAGAAAGGAGCATGACTCTTTGCCAAGGCGTACAAAAGATGCATGCTCTGTATCATATGTTCTATAATGAGAAGGCGAGCACTATTCAAACTTTCCTCGATAGAATTTTTTAAAAAAAGAGACAAAACACAGTATTTCTCAATGTTTCTAATGTTCTAAGTTACAGTGTACTCAGTAAATATTGTTTTTTACTATCTCATTTCATTTCAGTAAATGTTTATAAAAGAAAGTTCTAGGGGCTCCCCCAATGGCTTAGCAGGTAAAGAACCTGCCTGCAATGCAGGAGACACAGGAGACTCGGGTTTGCTCCCTGGGTCAGGAAGATCCCCTGGAGGAGGAGATGGCAACCCACTCCAGTATTTTTGCCTAAAAAATCCCATGGAACCTGGTGGGCTAGTCAGTCCAAAGTGTCGCAAAGAGCTGGACAAGACTTAGTGACTAAGCAGCAGCAGAGAGTTCTTCTGTTTTGACAAAGGTTCTAAAGTTCACAGAACAGTTAACATTTTTCCCGTGATTATTAAGATGGCTTTGAAGGGTTTCACCACAAATGGTTATTTTATAATACCTCACTATCAAGCCAAGTGAGGACTCCCTGCATATAAAGATAAATGATGATAGGTGATGGCTGTCCTTATTATCGCTATATTGACCCAAGGAGTCCAGAGGAGCAAGCTGTACTGACTCTTTCATCGCCCTTTCTACTCACCAATAGGTCAGAACAGGACTGGGTGAAGAAACTCTGGGACAATGAGCGGTTATAATAACCAGGAGGAGGAAAGGTCCTGAGCTGGCAAGTCTTAGCCAAGAAATTTTTACTTGGAATGAGTAAATGACTGATCTTCAACCACAGGCAACACGGTCTATGGAAATTTGCAAATGCTTGCTACCATCTTCAAAGATGCTGTTACTCCATATTTGGTAGAATCTTCAAATCTCAAATTTAATTGAGCTGACATTAGAAGAGATAGAAACTTTCTGGTTGGGTTCAAGAACCTGAAGACAACCCCTTCCTCAACCAACTCAAAAGAAAAGGTCTGTAGAGGGGGTGCAAAACCTAAGGCACAGATTGGTCCTGAATTTCCAAGTCTCTCTCATTTGCCTAGTGAACTGGTCAATCTCAATTACTTATTTTATGTTTAGCTCCAGGCAAAAAGAAGGTGTGTGAGACGGGGAGGTAAGGGTTGTAGATAATTTGTGCCAAACTGCCAGGGCTCAAATCTTGGATATACAACCTTGTATTTGAGGGACTGAGGGTGAGTTACTTAACCTCTTCATGCCTCAGTTTCTTCATTTGCAAATTAAAGATAATAGGAATGTCTTGATCAGCTCAGGCTGCTATAACAAAAATACCATAGACTGGGTGGCCTGAACGACAAACATTTATTTCTCAAGGTTCTGAGGCTGAGAAATCTAGAATCAAAGCGCCAGCAGGTTCAGTGTCTGACAAGGGCCTGCTTCCTCGTTCACAGACAGCTATTTTCTCGCTGTGTTCTCCCATGGCAGAACGGGGCAAGAAAGCTCTCTTGTTGTTCAGTTGCTAAGTTATGTCTGACTTTCTGTGACCCCATGGGCTGCAGCACGCCAGGCCTCCCTGTCATTCACCATCTCCCAGAGTTTGCTCAAATTCATATCCATTTAGTCGGTGATGCCACCCACCTGTTTCATCCTCTGTCACCCCCTTCTCTTCCTGCCCTCAATCTTTCCCCTTATCAAGGTCTTTTCCGATGAGTCAGCTCTTCACAGCAGGTGGCCAAAGTATTGGAGCTTCAGCTTCAGCATCACTCCTTCCAAAGAATATTCAGGGTTGATTTCCCTTAGGATTGACTGGTTTGGTCTCCTTGCTGTCTGAGGGACTCTCAAGAGTCTTCTCCAGCACCACAATTCAAAAGCTTCAATTCTTTGGTGCTCAGCCTCTGGAGTCTCTTTTGTAAGGGCACCAATTCCATTCATGAGGGTTCTACCCTCACTCGACTTAATCACTCCCCAAAGATCCCATCTTCTAATACTATCCACATTGGGGATTATGCTTCAGTGAACTTTGAGGGAGTATACACATTCAGTCTATAACAAATAGTATCTATTTATACAGATGAGAGGTCTACAAGTGATCACCTATTCTAAGCCCCTTTCTTAGTCTCTGGTACACAGTGACTGCTCTCTAATTTTTTTTTTTTATTAGAAAATAATTAATTAAAAGAAAAAAAAATTCACATTTAAACAGAAAGTTTCAGAAGATCAGATTTTTACCATTATTCAAGTAAGTGAATTTTATCCTAAGTCACATGACACAGAAAATTTGTGCTGCTGGTATGAATAAGCAAGCATCAGAATAATCAATGGGAAGCAGACTTCCATGGTCCAGTAGAAGCTTCAAAGCATTACCTATCTATGGGCTCGGCTCTAAGTTGCTCTTCACCAGTAGGAACTGTTCTCTGAATCAGATGCTACTGAGTTATTTATAAGAAGAAGCTTCCCTTCATCTATCTGCACCAATAGGGACCATGGTGGCAGTTATTTTATTTTCTAGAATGGAAGAGATTCAGATTGTCTCCTGACCCTCTCCCCACCTACTTATCAGGGGTATGTTTTTGTGAGAGAGTGAACTAGGGTCAGGAGTTGGGCTGTGGGAAGAGGTGGAGATTAGGTAAAAGCAAGACCTTGTCCATGAAGTTCTGGCAATTCCAGCCCAAGCTGAGCTCTTCCTTCTCTGATCTTATTACCACTAGTCCTTGATACTCAGCATATATTACAAGTTTGTCAACTGTTGTTCAGAGAGGTGGACGTATTTCCCTTGATGGTAAGATGCCATCTTACCCCTCACACAGAAATCTTTCAGCAGCTGTAAGCAGTGAGTACATGCTGACTGATTGAGAGGCAGGACCTCTCAGGGAAGCCAAGTGGAAGCTCTTGGGTTGGGAAGGGCCTGGTGGGAGGGTGAGGGTTGGACACCCAGAGCCCACATCCATCTCATTTTTCTCCCCATAAATGACAGTCAGGACAGAGTTTCTCACTTCCCCCAGTCTGCCTGGGAGTGTGTCTTGGATGATTTAATGGTTCCATGAGATTGAAAGTTGGTAATGGGGGAGCTGCCCTTTCTGGAGCCAGTGGGAGGGAAGGGCCCCTTTAAGGACCACGTGACAAGTAGGACTGGCCGCATAATTTGAGAGGCCCCATGCAAAATGGAAATGCGAGACCCCTTGTTCAAAAACTGTTGAGAACTTTAAGACCGTGACAGCAGAGCGTTAAGCCAAGTGTGGGCCTGTGTAAGTACCTGGAGTGCTTCCTGGGGATGATCCTGATTGCTGAGTATTTACATGGACCATGGTAATTGCCGAAAGAAAAATGCTTTCCTATTATAGATTATTTTATTGAACTATGTAAAATCGGTATCAGTAAATATATTTACTCAAAAAAAAAAAAAGGATGGGGCCCTGCAGTGCTCAGTCCTTGAGTCCTTGAAGCCTTCCCTGCAGTGAATCCAAGAGTGCTGGCTGGCTTGGGCACAGCACATTAACTCACCACCCACAGCTCCGAGCCCTCAGTGTCGGGATGGTGGGGTGTGGGGGGGAAGTACATAGTGTCCAGCTCCTTCCTCCTGGCTGAGAGCAGGGATGGGAAAGAAGGAATGCTGGCAGGACTAGCATGTTGTGTGCCCTCAGAAGAGGCCCCAGCGGCCCCACGCACGGAAATGTTAAACACAGAGTCTCTGTGTTTATCTCACCCCGTCGTCATGCAGCATGACTAAGGCCTGCCTGCAATTCTACCCTGGGTGTGCTCGGGGAATCACAGCCTCTCCAGGACAATATTTACTCCACTGTTGCCTGGGGGAGCTCTAAATTCAGAGAATCACAGTGGTTTTTTGGAGATCTCCACCCTCCAAAAACAGCTGCTTTTGCCTGCTGAGATTGTTCTAGCTTGGGTCAAGAGTGGGATGGAAGTCACCTTTGGGAGAAAACCCGGGAAGAACCAAATACTTCAAACTCTTACCATGGCTACTGACTCTTAGTTCACTTTGCCCACCACATTTGACTTGTGAGTGGTTTGGTTTTCTCTGAGCTCTTTGAGATGAAAACAGTGGCCAGGTCTTCTCTTTCAACTCTGCCCTCTGTACCTGAGGACCTCTACGTAGGCACTTCTCACAGAATGAAGGAGGAAGGAAAGAAAGGTGGGAGGCCAGGCTGTCTCTCCCTGTACTAAGTGTGTTGGGCATCAGGAGTTGGGCTAGAGGTGGTGCAGAAAGGAGGGCTGAGGAGGATCTGTCTGCTCCTCCTGAGAGCCATCGCCTCCTCAGCTCCTCAAGGCAGCCCCAGCTGACTGGAATTCAGATGTTGACTTTTCCAAATACTTTAAGAGCAATGAACGCTTAACAGCTTTGTGAAGCTCCCCACAGAGGCACCAAGGTTTTCCTAAGGATTTAGCCTGTTGTGCATGTGTAACACCTAAGAAAGCTCCGCTTTTGAGGGTGATGTCCCAGAAAAGCCAGGTAATACAGGGAGATGAGCCTCCTGTCTGCAGGAGCCTAGCAAATATAATGTCGTTTTGCTTCATACAGATACTTCTTCTGTTCTCTTTACATTATGGCAATACATTTCCTCTGGCATGATTTCTATGTCAAACCTATCAACCTATGTTATTAGAACAATTGAACAGGTTTTGTATTTTATCCTAGTAGCATAGGGTTTCCCTGGTGACTCAGATGGTAAAGCGTCTGCCTGCAATGCTGGAGACCTGGGTTCGATCCCTGGATTGGGAAGATCCCCTGGAGAAGGAAATGGCAACCCACTCCAGTACTCTTGCCTGGAAAATTCTATGGATGGAGGAGCCTGGTAGGCTACAGTCCATGGGATCTCAAATAGTCAGACATGACTGAGCAACTTCACTGATTAGCAGCATAAGCTGATGTATCTAACTGATGTAAAGGAGAAATAAGAGGAATGAAATTTGTTATAAATTGAATTGTTACTATTTTAATCTATGTAATATACATGAGAAACGCTGGACTGGAAGAAACACAAGCTGGAATCAAGATTGCCGGGAGAAATATCAATAACCTCAGATATGCAGATAACACCACCCTTATGGCAGAAAGTGAAGAGGAGCTAAAAAGCCTCTTGATGAAAGTGAAAAAGGAGAGTGAAAAAGTTGGCTTAAAGCTCAACATTCAGAAAACGAAGATCATGGCATCTGGTCCCATCACTTCATGGAAAATAGATGGGGAAACAGTGGAAAGAGTATCAGACTTTATTTTTTGGGGCTCCAAAATCACTGTAGATGGTGACTGCAGCCATGAAATTAGAAGACGCTTACTCCTTGGAAGAAAAGTTATGTCCAACCTAGATAGCATTTTCAAAAGCAGAGACATTACTTTGCCGACTAAGGTCCGTCTAGTCAAGAATATATATGTAAATGCTATATATATTATGTTATATATATTGTATATTATATGTTAATGTTATATATTGTATATTCTGTCAATTTCAGTTACTTAGAGGTAATTTAGGACCCTTTCATCCAGACTTTCAAATATCCAGATCCTTCTATCTTAGTTGGTCCAGATGCTTAAGGTTATTATAGGCATCCATTGAAGAGGGAGGCTAATTCTTTCAGTTGGTGGCTTCATCAGACCGCTAGCCATATGTGGCACAATTACACTATTCTGTATGTCATCAAATGATCATTTGCTCTGTATTTTTTAAAATAACTTACTGTTAAACATTTCCTTTGCAAGCAAGATTGGCTGCAAACTGCTTCATGATTTTATGAAGTTGAGCCTTGAAAGTGGAACACATATGTACAGCTGTCAGTATCTCAAGGGTGACCACGATGATTGCAGGCTTTTTCAATTGTTTTATCTAATTTTCAGTAAACAGAACTTGCAACAGGGTCAACTTGAGACTCCACTGCTTTCCATAGTGGCTTTACTTCCAAGTTTTCAAGCCTGGAGGGGTTGGGGGAATTTTCTTCAAATCATGGTATCCATGATTCCCAACTTATCCCCCCACCACACAACTTAACGGGTCATTTTTCCCCCATTATAGAGACAGTCTTTGCACACAAAGTAACAGACTCTTGGTGACCTCTCCAATATCAACTCTCTACTGCTTTCTGGTTAACAGTGATGATCTCCCACTGTAGAGTTAAAAATGGCTGCCTAGGCCTGGTCATGTGACCCAATCCTGTCAATGGGGCCTAAGGGGAAGTTGACCTGAGGCTTCTGGGAAATATTTTCCTCTTCAAGAGAAGAGCAAAAGAGAAGTGGCAAAACCCACCTGTGGAAGATGATGGAGCACAAAAATGGAAAGAGTCTGGGTCCTAATGTCATGGCCAAGTCTCTGCAATAACCAGTCTAACTCCTGTCCAGCCTTTCAACTTCTTGCTATGTGAGCTGATAAATTCCCATGTTGTTTAAGCCACCTCTTTTTCACTTTGTTAAGAGCTGCCGAATGTATCCCTTCCAACTAACAGCATTCACTAGTTAATGGTACACATAGTAGGTGAAGAACACTGTATCAGATACTAATGAGAAATTCAAAAGAAAGAGAAAATTTTTTTCCTTCAGTGAAATTATCTAGTTGACAGAAAGAAAAATACACTTACAAATACAAATTAAGAATTTCGGCCCAGTGCCTCACGTTCATATGTAAAGTACAGTGTGTGTGTACACTCAGTCCCTTAGTCATATCTGACTCTTTGTGACCCTCCAGACTGTAGTCCACCAGGCTCCTCTGTCTATGGGATTTTCCAGCAAAAATACTGGAGAGGGTTGCTATTTCCTCATGCAGGGGATCTTCTTGACTCAGGGATTGAACCCATGTCTCCTGTGTCTCCTGTGTTGGCAGGCAGATTCTTTACCATTGAGTCAACTGGGAAACCCTGCAAAGTACTAGAGTGTAAGCTAAATACAAACTGCAAATGTTTCTGCAAGATTTGTTTATATTGTCAGTTTTCAACAAGATGTTTTCACAGCATAAAGAGAGATCCAAAGAAGATATAAAATGTGGCTCCCTCCCTTTTCTTTTGTGAATCTGCTTGGGAGTTGACATTATGGTCTTTGAAAGGCACATACGGGACCGAAAATATTTCTCAGAAATGGGAACTCAGCTATAGAGGCTGCTGATCACATACACTACCACTTATGTCTGATTTGAAATATGGAAGCAAATTGCCTCTTTAAGAATTTATTACCATCAGGTTAATAATCTTCACCTGACATCTGGAGAGTAACTCACGGGGGTCTTCATGTTTTTTTAAACTCTATCTGAGGCTAGGGAGTTAGCGAGTGTTAGCACAAACGCCGATCTGATGGTCAGAAATAATAATTTTGGGCCTTTGCATCTTCCTGGAGGCCACTTCCATTAGGCATGTTCTCAAGGTGGTAACAGAGTATACTTATAGGTTTGTGTTACACAACAGTGATTATGGTGGCAACTCTGACTCAAACTTTTAAAGTTTGGTGAAATAAGCCTCGTTTGAAAGAGAAACTGGACTTCACATGTTTTCCCAGAAATACCATGAAATAAGACCAGAACCTAAATTCCCTTCGAGGAGCTGCAGGGAGGGTCCAGCAACTGGGGAGCATCAGGATTTGATAGGACCCCTGCCCTGTTAGGAGGAAGCGAGAATGACGAGAAAGGTATTTGTGGATGTTGGTGCTTCTGTTGTGGTAGACGGACACAACTGTAAAGTACCAGACCTGCATACACTCCAGATCTTTCCTCAGAACTCCTCTGTGATATCTCAAGTTCAAGCTCCTATCGTATCTTTCCAGCCTCTCTGCTCCACTGTTGGCCCTATTCATCTCCTCCTCATTCTCTGAAGTGTGTATGTTCTTTCTGGCTTCCCTGCCTTTGCTCGTGGAAGGCCCACTGCCTGGAATACCTCTCCTCCTGTTTTCCTTCTCCATCTGTCCTCTCTGCCCGATCTTCACTGCCTAGCTCAGGTCCCGTTTCTAACAGGACTATCCTGGTCCTCAGTGAGCTCTCTCTTCTTAAGATAATAGTTATAACAACCTATTAAGCATGCAGTATGTGTCATGTCATCCACATGTGGGTGTGTCTTGTTCATCCTTGCAACACCCTTTGCAAATAGATAATTTGAAGAAATTGAGGTCCCAAGAAGTTTCAAGTGACTTGCAAGAAACTACATGAGTTGTTGCTATTGTTCAGTCGCTAAGTCATGTCTGACTCTTTGCAAACCCACCAACTACAGCACGCCAGGCTCCTCTGTCCTCCACTATCTCCCAGAGTTTGCCCAAATTCATGTCCATTGAGTCAGTGACGCTATCTAACCATCTCATCCTCGGTTACCCACTTCTTTTGCCTTCAGTCTTGCCCAGCATCAGGATCTTTTCCAATGAGTCAACTCTTCACATTAGATGGACAAAGTATTGGAGCTTCAGTTTCAACATCAGTCCTTCCAATGAATATTCAGGGTTGATTTCCTTTAGGATTGACTGGTTTGATCTCCTTGCTGTCCAAGGGACTCTTCAAGCATCTTCTCCAGCACCACAATTTGAAAGCATCAATTCTTTGGTTCTCTGCTTTCATTATGGTTCAACTCTCACATCTGTATGTGACTGCTGGGAAAACCATAGCTTTGACTATATGGAACTTTGTCGGCAAAGTGATGTCTCTATTTTTTAATACACTGTCTAGGTTTGTCATAGTTTTCCTCCCAAGGAGCAATCACCTTTTTTTTCATGGCTGTAGTCACCATCCACAGTGATTTTGGAGCCCAAGAAAATAAAATCTGCCACTGTTTCTAATTTTTCCTCCTCTACCTGCCATGAAGTGATGGGACTAGATGCGATGATCTCAATTTTTTGAATGTTGAGTTTCAAGCCAGCTTTTTTACTCTCCTCTTTCACCCTCATCAAGAGGCTCTTTTGTTCCTCTTCACTTTCTGCCATTAGAGTGGTATCATCTGCATATCTGAGGTTATTGATATTTCTCCTGGCAATCTTGATTCCTACTTGTGATTCAGTGGCTAAATCTGGATTCCCATCAGCTCTATCTGGCTCTGGCTGTTTCCTCTCTTCTATCCTGCCTAATTGTATCAGCTCCAGTGCCTCCTACCCAAATAGCTTTGTCTTTTGGAGAAAGAATAATTAGAACTTGGCTTTCCAGAGTGCTGCTGCTAAGTCACTTCAGTTGTGTCCAACTCTGTGGGACCCTAAATCATAGGCAAAGACTGTGCTATGGTGGACTATATGGGTATGGAGGGGTGTTCTGGATGTGAAACCTGCTGTGATGGGATGGAAGTTTTCCGCTCTCCATATACTGTTTCCATCCATCCCCACCTTAGGACCTGGTACACACAATAAAAGGGCATTTGGTAATGAAATTAAAGGGATTTGGTCATTAGAGCTCTCAGCAAAATGCTGATTAGAGTGTCTTGCTAACCTCTAGGAGCTAAAGGCGCCAAACTGCTCAGAATGGAATAAGATAGAAATGCAAACTGATTAATATTTATCAGAGGCTAGGAAGAGGCTGTAGGACACGAGGATTAGGGGAAGAAGGGTTAAAGTGGAGAGGGCCTACAGACATTAATGATTTGGTTTCCTCATAATAGAATGAACGATGGCCCCATGGCTATTTGACCAAGAGCCATGATCAAAGGCCTTGCTGGTCCTAAATGGATCCTCAATGATCTATTGAGAAGCTAGGGGATGGGTTGAACAGGCAGAGAAGCTACTCCTGAATTTCCATCCTACTGAAGACTTGGGGTGAGAAATCTACTTGAAAAGGAAGATTTGTTTGTCTTTTACTGCTTTGTATATTCTAAGTTTCAGGAAAAATTGTCCCACTCTTGGAAGTGAACAAGAGTGTGCTTTCCTGGGTTACTTTGAATGGGGTACTGTCTGTTTTCTAGTGAACCCTCTAGGGATTGTCTGACTCAAAAGGAGATGTAGCTTTGACTCTCAAGTGATTAGGCTAATTGACAATTCTAGGGATACAAGTAAAGTGGCAGAGAATTTATAGCTGAAAATGATTCTAATCTATAGGAATCAAATACATGTTATCCAGTAGTAATGCAATTATTTAAACCCTGCTGAGAGAGCAATCCCAAATAATACATTTTGTTGTGTTATAGGCTGTTAACTAGTTTTGCAACTAACTAGCAAATTCGTTTCAAATTTCTGATAACCTAAACATGCATGTCTGTCCTTTAAATTAACATCTTATTGGTTCTTCTATTTAATGAGTTAGATAAAACCCTTGACACATGTTCATTCTGTATTTGGATAAAGATCATGATTTTACCCTTTTGAAAATTATAGTTCAGCATGGACTCAGCGTGCTTGGCTAGCTGAGGGTGTTTGATGATGAATTCTGCTTCACCTTCTGCCTATCAGTGAGCTGGACAAATGGTGAGAGAGACAGGGTTCTTTATGTTTCTCTTTCAACTATCATACCTCAGTAACTTATGGGAGTCATCAAGGAGTTTTTGTAACTAGAGTAACTTCTTAAAGCATTTTTAGGTCTTCTTCCACCTTCTCAAACCAGCTGTGGTAAAGGATCAGTATTTTTATTTCCAGTCCACTGCAGAATAATATTTTTGTCAAAATATAATAAAAGTGAATTATTAGAAAAATAACTAAGTGTTCAGATGGTGCAGCTATATCAAATCACTATAAAACTTGTTGAATGCTTACCCTGAATTCTTTTTTTTTTTTAAATCCTGAATTCTTATACTTATCTCATGGAGGATGACTACAAATAGTTTGAGGGCTAGCACTAGTTCGTGGTTTACACTTTGGGGCATACTGCTTTATCTAAAGGGCAGAAAAGACTTCTTTTCCCTGAACCAACTTGTCCTGCAAAATCCCAACAGACCAAACAGACTCCAGGTATACAAATTTCTTTCCTGTGGTTCAGCAGCTTTTGGTGAATATTATAAAGTATGGGCACATACTTTATAATACGGTTCAGTCAGTTCCTTACTCTGAAACAGTGACCTTTCCAGGCTGAGGCTCCTGAAAGGAAGGTCCGCCATGGACATTCTTGCCCTCCCAAGTTTCCTCCTCCAGATCCAGTTTCTTGTCGTTATTCCTCTTGCTCCTTGTATTAAGTAAAATACAGGTCTGGCTCCTATAATAAAATCCAAAATAACAGTGGCTCAAGCAAGATGAGAGTTTATCTTTCTCTTTCTAACAATCTGAGCATGAATAGTCCCTGGCTACTATGACATTTTTACTGGGTGCGAAGCCGACTCCTGTCTTGCTGCTCTGCTATCCTATCCTCAACATACACCTTCCCTTTCATGATCTAGGAGCCATTCCAGCTCTCCTGTCCCCACAGCTACAGTCTAACCAGTGAAAAGAGGCGTCAGGGGAGAAGAGGAGACCATACTCCTTCCTTCTTGGGACATGACTCAGAAGTTGCACACATGACTTCTGCTTACATCCTATTGGCCAAAACCTAGTCACATGGTTCAGACATACCAGGGAGGTTGGGAAATGTATTATTCTGGGTATCCATTTGCCCAGTTAAAATTCAGGTCTCTGCTACTAAAGCAAGAAGAAGAGATGGATATTGGGTGCCCCCTGACAGTCTCTGTCACCCTCTTCTTAAAGTTTCTGAGTCAGGTGCCTGTGTTTTTCCTTTCCCAGGTCCTCCTTCCAACAAAGGGAGGAAACTCTGCCTCTTAGTACCTGGTTTCTTACAAAACTTAGGCCAAATGCTCGTAGAGGCTTTCTCCTGATTGTGCTCTGCTCTCATCGGAGTGAATGTGAATTTTCTCACTCTAGTGCAGCCTCCCTGCTAGAAAGGTATGGTTATTTTTCTTACTAGAAAAAGTAAACACATTTAAAGAGGCAGTTCTTTAAAATGTGAACGCACTATAGCATACTCTCACATGGTGGGAAGCCTACTTCTCATGTTAGGATGCTTTGGCTCTGTTTGAGAACAAAAGACCTCAGTGTCATCATGCTAAAGAGCTCCAGACTCTTCTCTTGTCCCACTTGAGCTGGCTTGAGTTTCTCTCCCTAGGAGGGGTTACCTAGAAGGGGTGGTACCAACTGCTCATTCTATATTCCAAGAAATCTGGGACGATCATAAACAACTAAAATTTTCTGAAATTTACAAAGGGCTGGATGCTCCTCTAGCAGCTTTACTTGGTTTATTTCACTTTATGCTCATACGAACACTTTGAGGTTGGTGGTATGATTGTTTTTGATTTACAGATGAAAAAAACTGACACTTAAAAAGGGTAAATAACTTGCCCAAGAGAATACAGAACCAACTCCTCAAATGGTTAAGATTCGAAAAACCATTATATCTTTATTTTTAAATGAATAGTTGTTGAGCCTTTTTCTAATGATCAATCTCTATGATTTTTTCCTAATTATCCATTTGTACTGTGGAAAAGTATGATGAAAAAAATCAATATCACTCATCATACTGCTTTCACAAAGATGGTGCTGTAAAAATGTTGCTGTATTTTCTTACAGCCTTATGCCTCTGTTAGTCTGTCTCTCTTTATGTATATCCACGGTTTTACTTGAACAGCCAATAACCTAGCTCTTCCCAGCAATAATTTCAGCTTGTAGGCACACCACAAGCCCCCCTCACTGTTAATGTGGCTTCATCTAAACCTCCAGCTTTAGTGTGACCTTCAGAAATCGCTCAGTCTGGATGGGGCCCCTTGTCGTGTAATATCCACACAGGGAAATGCCTGGAGAGCTTTTTCAGGCAACAACAGAAATGCTTGGATATTTTTAAAATGTCATCTGTGCTCTTTAAGTCGTAACTCAAATCCTCCCTGGTGGCTGCAGCTTGAACCCCAGGGCTGCAGGGGAGACAGGACGTGTGGCTTGGTCCCAGTCTGAAGGCCTGAGCTATCAGCAAGGAATTCCCTCAGAGGAGATCCCAGGCTTTTTTCAGGCAGGAGCCAAGAAATTGAATCATATGATGACATTAGATAATTTTAAAAGAATGAAGCACCTCCAGAAGGATAAAATGCTAGGGACTGTGCATCCACAGGTGGTAACTTGTCCCACTCTGCCTGATGTTGGTGCCTAGAGACTGGGGACATGGACAAAATTTTAACTGAGTAAAGACACTAACTGACGCAAAGAGCCTGATGCAAAGAGCCGACTCATTAGAAAAGACCCTGATGCTGCAAAAGATTGAAGGCAGGAGGAGAAGGGGACCACAGAGGACCAGGTGGTTGGATGGCATCACCGACTCAATGGAGATGAGCTTGAGCAAGCTCCAGGAGATGGTGAAGGACAGGCTTCCCTAAGCCTGGTGTTTTGCTGTCCATGGGATCACAAAGAGCTGGACAAGACTGAGCGACTGAACAACAACAGTGACAGTAACTTTCCTTGAGGCCAATTTAATCTTGAATTGCTTAGGCAGAGCAACATTGAGGATCGTATGACTCTTTGAACTTGGGCGCATTTGACCAGACTTTAGAGGGTTTCCCTTGTGGCTCAGATGGTAAAGAATCTGCCTGCAATGCGGGAGACCCAAGTTTGATTCCTGGGTCAAGAAGATACCTTGGAGAAGGAAATGACAATCCACTCCAGTATTCTTGCAAAGAGAATTCCATGGACAGATGAGCCTGGCTGGTTACAGTCCATGAGGTCCCACAGAGTTGGACACGTTGCTGCAGGAAATATGCCCAGAATGCTAAAGAGACCAAGATGAAAGATGTTGAAGAGAGCAAGATGAAGCATTCTTAAGACCTCTTTTCTCTCTAAAAGAAACTCTCATCTATCAGTTAATGCCCATGCTTCTCTCCTCTGAGTTCTTTTCAACATTCCCTGATTCTTAGCAAAAGATGCCTTGTTACCTTAGCCATCTTCTGAGGGCGTTGGTGGCTTGTCTTCAGCCCTGGATGGCCTTTCTTGCTCTCCCAGGTGTCACCCTCAAGGCCAAGCAAAGTGTTACAACACACAGCAGCTGCTGTTATATATGTTCCTGTAGGAGGCTGCAGCAAAACATTTCTGAACCCAGACTCTCCAGAGAACTCCCTACACAGGTTTCTGGAGGCCCTTCCCCATTTATTTATTAAAAAAATTTTTTTTGGCTGCACTGGTTCTTTGTTGCTGTGCGAGGGCTTTCTCTAGTTGCAGCAAGCAGGGAGCACCCTCTAATTGTGGTGTGCAGGCTTCTCTTTGCTTTTGTTGCAGAGCACAGGCTCTAGGGCACAAGGGCGCAGTCGTTGTGGCATACATGCTTCCTTGCTGGGAGGCATGTGAGATCATCCTGGCCCAGGGATCAAACTGGTGTCCCTTGCTTTGCAAGGCAGATTCTTAATCACCGGACCACCAGGGAAGCCCCATTTACTCCATTTAAGCCTCATAATTCTCTGGGAGGTACTGTTAGGCCCACTGACAAAGGAGGAAGTTGAAACTCAGAGAGACAGAGAGATTTGCTGAAGGTTTCCCAGTGAGCAAGTGGCAAAAACAGGGCTGGAAATGAGATTTTCTGAGCCCCCCAAGTCCAGCGTTCTTGCCCTGATATGACAGCTGTTCTTACTTCGCCCCAATTATCAAGCTGTGGGAAAACTTGAAGCAATGCGTGTGTGAGGAGGGGGCCGCAGGAGCCCTTCCGTGGCCTTTGCATTGCTTTGTGCAGGCCCATCGCACAGGGCCCAGACAGGGCTCCACAGAGTGCTCCCAGCAGCCTCAGGCTCCTCATTTTTCGACTGAGATTCTTTCATTCCTTTCCCCCTGCCCCCTTGCCTCCCTACCAAACACAGGAACGACCCCAGGAATAAAATGCAAGCGCTCCACCAACACAAAGGAAAGGTTAGAAATTGAATGCCACCCCTCCCAAAGCCAGGAAATTCCAGAGACGGGGTTCTCATGGCTAGGGGACTCCAAGTTACATATTTTGCAGTCTGGCTAACCAGTTGTACTTTTCAGTGTGAGGCTTAAGACAGGGTCTGCCTGTGCCACGAGGGTGCCTCCGGGGCTCCCAGACCCATATTAGATTGCATGCAGGCTGTACTGTGGATTAGCTGTGAGATTTGCAAATGTATAGTTTACAATGTGGTAAGAGCCTTGTGGCCCCGGGAGCAAGCTCTGAGAGTGGTTACTGTGGCCATGCTGGTGTTTGGGGGGGATTTGCCCTTCAAACCTCAAGGCTGCATTAGCATAGTTGGGGCCTACGGAGCTCCCCTGCTGTAAGAAGCAGTCTACACTTCATTTGAAGTGATTTTCATGAGTCCTCCCTCTTGCCATGCAACCTGATGTGTGTCTCTGGGTAAAACCCCTGAGTGCTTCTCAAGTTCAGATAAGCCAGGATGCCCAAGGTTTTAGAATCGGAAGACTGGTCTCTATTGGAAGTAGTTTCCTAATCAGGTGTGAGCTAAAGATGAGGTCCTGGGGCCCATCTCCCCCTGCCTGTGTGTCCCCAGGGGGCAATGAACTTGTTCTAAAGGTCTTCAGCTGAGCACCTACTGCCCGCTGCCCTCTGGCTCTGAGACAGGGCCTGGAAAGTTCTCTAGCCCATGGCAAGTCACAAGGAGGAGACTCATCCCAGCCTGGAGAACAGCAGTGGGGAAACCCCAAGCTTTTCTCCAGAAGTCACCCTAGATTAGAAGGTAGAGAGGTCCGCATCCCTTCCCTAAGTTGGCCCTGGCCCCCACAGAGCAAGCCTGGGCTCTATGTATCACTTCTGGGGTCCATGTTTCAGCAATGGAAGCTGAACCCGAGTCTCAGACAAATCACTGAACTGGCTGTTTGATTTGGGCATCTTTGTTGCTTTCCTTCTGCGCTCATTTCTTCTTTCAAGACCTCTCTCCTATTTCCCTGTGACCCTGTGTCTGGCAGGTCCCAGTCGCCTTCCAGGCGAGTCTGCCTTAGACCCTGTCTCCCTCTGGAGCTCTCTCCCTCCCATCATCTAGCCTCCCTTCCTCAGGCCTTTAGCCAAACTTCTTCCAGTGAGCTGTCACTCACAAAAAGATCTGATAAAAGTGAGTAATAAAGATGGAAGTTATTGTGTTCTATATCTGAAAAACATACCAACCAATATTCTCTCTTAACTCTCACATGAGCCTATGACATTCTCTCTGGATGATGGAAATAAATATCTATCTTTCAGACAAGTCAACAGGCCCACCCCAGGTCAGGAAACTAAGAAGGGATAGGATTTGAATCTAAGTCTTCCGATCCCTAATACCCCTTACCCTTTCCTTTAGGAGCTGCTGCTTTCTCCCACTGCCTAGCCAGAGGTTCGTAACTTGTTCCTTATCCTAGTGGGGCTTGTGTTTTAGGAGCCGGCACTTCTGCTAGATGGTAAGCCAGCATCAGAGCGAGGCTGGTGGGAGGGCCCTTCTGACTCCCTTCCAAGCAGACCTCAGAGCAGACGGCTCCCACTTGACCTGCTCAAGAGAGAAATGAGCTGTGCTCAGGCAAAGAGCTTCTGAGGGCTCTCCTCTGCCAAATTCTAGAAGGCAAAGCCAGGGAGAGGAGACGTTACTGGAAGTACCATTCTGAATGACAGGCTGACACTGTGGGGCCCACAGGCTCCGTCCTCGTTCTCCCCTATAGGCAGAGAGCCCTCTCTCAGAGACTCTGGTTGTGGTTATAAAACTGATCCTGTTGGCTGTGAGCTTCATTCCTAACTGTGAAGCTGGTAACACTCCTCCCCTAGTCCCCTAGAAAGTCTTGATTCCCCTTTCCTGTTGTCTTTCTTCCTTCCCCTCTCTTATTAAATATTTGTTGCATGAATAAATGAATGAATGCTGCTCTATACTTGTGCTCTTGAAACCAAGATGCCTGGACAACTTATCTTTGTAGATGGAGCCTGAGGAGTTTAAGAGGTTGGTTACCTGTACTGGAGCGATGCTCAATTGGAAAAAAAAAAAAAAAAGAGTTATTAATGTAATCCATAAGGTCCTTAACTGGAGAAGATAAATTACCAGGAGTCCCTTTAGTTTATAAACAAATGCATTCAGATGATAATTGATGCTGGCTCCCTTCTACATTACTGGACTAGATGGTTGTGCGTCTGGCATAACTGGAGAGGGACTAAATAGCGCTTCTTCCCAACTGTCACTCATACCAATCTGTCTCAGTGCCTGGGATTCTACTGGGATATATTACTTTTGCAGTTATAAAAACCTCTTAAAACTCGTTGCAGTTGACAAACTTTGTCAACAACTCAATATGTGGTTGGTATGACTCTAAATATTCTGATAATACATCTCTATGGTTGGGGTTGCATACAGATAGCATCATTATCCTAATCAAATTAAAGAAAACCTACACATGATGAAATTCACATGCTTCTTATTTTCTGAAACTGAGGGCACTTGGCTGACTCTGATTCTGCCTTCCCTTTTCTTCCCTCTCCCTCTTTTGTCTTCTATATTAGGAGATGGACTCAGCAGCACCTTCTGCTCTTTGGAGTCTCCAGCAGGGCAAAGTCATGTCTATGGATCCCAGACCCAGAGCTTAGAAAGGGAGGGTATATGAGGAGGAAATGGTGCTGGAGAGAAGGATGGGAAGACGAGGAGGCAAGCAAAGAATAGGACAGGATAGAGGTAAAGAAAGGTGCTTCCGATGGGGAGAGGAAAGAGAACTCTGCGCCCATCTCATACAGGAAGCAAAGATTTGTCTTGGTGAGGCTCAGGGTCTAATCTGTCCACTGGACGCCTCCCATTCCAGTTCATTTTGGGGCCAGGAATCCTCCCTTCAGGGATGAGCTGTTTGGTAACTTGACAGCTCTTCAGCAAACCTCACCGGTAAGCCTGGGGCTGTTTTCCTGTACTCTGCTTAGAACTGCCTGTTTGCGGTCATCTTCTGCTCTAATTGAAGGTCAGACAGTGAGGCAGAAAGGCTGTGTAGACCCGGCCTCTCATATCGATGCTTTGTTCACACCTTCGTTGGCATCTTCACAACCAGAACAAAAAAGTTCTAGAAAGAATGAAATGTGTGGCTTGGTTGGGTCTGATCAAGTTGCTCAGTCGGACTGTCTATCCCAAGTGCAGGATGCTGGGGATGGAGACAGGAAGTTCAGCATTGACCCGCTGGTATATCTCCTCCTTCACATCATCCAGCTCACAAGTCTCCATCTCCCAGTCATCATTCAGAGATCTGGGTGTGAATTGGGGAGCGGGTCCTGGGGGCATGGTGTTCACTGCTTCTGGAGGACCAGGCTAATGAGCAGATGTTGCTTTGCCCATTTTCTTTTCTGAACCAAATGTGTGCGTAGATGTTGGGTATTTGGAAACCAGCCCTGACCCTATGTCCTCAGATGTCAGGGCCACCCACTCGTCGCCCTGGGCTGTGTTTTCTAAAGCGTTGGTTCTCCAGTGTTAATGGGAGTTTCAGTCTCCATAGCATGCCCTGCAGTGGGCAAAGCCTGCCTCACCCTTTGAACCTCTGCTGGGGCTTCTGGGCTACAGGCTTGGGGAGAGAAATCCTGTTGGACTCTGGCTTCCAGTGGGGTATTCATGGTCCCAAGGGGCTCTTTCCTCTCAGCCCCCAGAGCATTTTATTCTACCTCCTTTAGAACTTTGAAAACACTCACTAAAACTCAGGAAAAGACTTCTACCTTTAGCTTCTCCTATGGAGCCAGAGGTTTATAACTTAACTTCCACCCTCACAGTACTAAAAAAAACCCTACTATATGTTAACATGAATAATACTTCTATGAGAAATAACTACAGATTCAGAAACGACAACCAGAAACCTAGTGAGAAACTCAGCATTATGTTCCATTTTTGAAAATCTTTTTGAAGTTGGTTTGAATCTCACATGTATTTCTGTCTCCAGTCTGTTGTGATATCATGTCATATGGTCTGTGATAAACTCTGATATACGCTTGTCAGAGAATAAGAATGAAAAAAACAGCAAATAACGTCTTCATATTGTTATGAAAATAGTTTCAACTTATGAGCTGCATTAAGAACCACTGCTTTACAACATCAGAGTTCATAGGTTTCTCAGTATGAAATGCTTTTTCTTACACAGGTGTGGGAGTGCACGCATACACACACACATGCTTGCACACACTTGTCTGTCTAGTACTTCTGTTTTGGTAATGTCATAATGTTCTTGAGATAACTGAAAACTATGCATAGGGAGTTAGCATCCTGCATGGCTAACTAATGATAGAACAGAGCACGGGGCTCCACGTTAGAGCCACATAACCTCAGCTTTGGATCCTGGCCCTGTCACTGATACATTATGACCTGGGGATGTTATATAACATCTTTAAAGCCTTAGTTTCTCCTTCTATAAAAGGGAACGAGAATTTCCCTTCATAGAATTGTTGAGAGAGTTAAGAACACACACACACACATATATATATAAGGCAACAGGTACAGTGTCCAGCAGTGAGAGAACGGGTGTTCAATCCACAGCGGTTATGACTGTCATCAAGACTATTATTATTCAATAATGCTGTAAACTCCATGAGTCTTGGGACTTTGTTCATTACTCTAACTCCAGGCTTGCAGCGAGTGCTCCAGAAATACGAAGGCATGACATTTGACACAAGTTCAGCTTCCTTCAGAACCTTTTAGCCTGACTCAGGGTAATGCATATGAGAGAACAGGTGGTCCCTTCCCCTGGGAGCTCTTGGTCTAATTAGAGGGGAGAATAAAGACTCACATTTGAGAAACAGAGCAGTAAGCAAAGGTGTGTGATGAAGAGTCAAAATGAGCAGAGCTGCCAGTATTATTGCAGTGGTTCACAGATGGGAACTTCATACACCTAATACGGGGACTGTTGTTGGCTCTAAGGTCTGTTTGCTGGCTGCTGCTATTGTTTTAATCTCTCCAGCAGTTCGCCTGCAAACCATGCAGTAGGGAGGAGACAAGCAGGCAGTCCTCAAAGATGACTACCATCAGGCCCTCTTCTGAGCATGGTTCTCCTTCCAGTAAGAGGCCTGCTTCCTCTGGGCTGGCCTCAGGACTTACTTTGAACAATGGAAGGCCATGGAGATGGTATTCTGGCACTTCCAAATGCAAGTCTTCTTAAGGCAGATTCTGCTTCCTCCCTCTGGAAAGCCAGCGACCACATGAGAAGTTTGGCCATCCTAAAACCACCTTGTTGGGAGGAAGGGCCACATGGAAAAGCACCAAGGTACCAGACCTATGCATGAAGCCTTCCATGATCTGCCAGCAGCTATG
Source organism: Cephalophus harveyi (assembly GCA_006410635.1). Taxonomy (NCBI): domain Eukaryota; kingdom Metazoa; phylum Chordata; class Mammalia; order Artiodactyla; family Bovidae; genus Cephalophus; species Cephalophus harveyi. Next base: position 187,002 of record SJYT01016743.1, read on the forward strand.
TGAGTGACCCCAGTTGATATTATATGGAGCAGAACTACCTGGCTGAGTCCAGCTAAATCGCAGAGAGTCATGAAAGTGAAAGTGTTAGTCACTCAGTTGTGTCCAACTCTTTGCAACCTCAAGGACTGTAGCCCACCAGGCCTCTCTGTCCATGGAATTATCCAGGCAGGAGTACTGGAGTGGGTTGCCATTTCCTACTCCAGGCGATCTTCCTGACCCAGGGATTGAACCCAAGTATCTTGCATCTCCTGCATTGGCAGGCAGATTCTTTACCGCTAACGCCACCTGGGAAAACAAGGTGTAATGCGAAATAATAAATTGTCATCTTAAACCATCATGTTCTGGAGAGCTTGGTCACAGTAATAGAAAACTGAAGCAGGAGGGCAGGGGATGGGCAAGCAGAAGAAAGGTGGCAGAGTTACACTGCTCATAAGCCTCTGGGTCTGGTAGATGGCACTCTTCCCCTCCAACCTCTGGGCACAGAGCAGATAAAGAGACTAGACATACCTTAGCAACGGTGTGTCTAGATTTGAACATATATCCTCAAAGGAAATTTCATAAACTATTGTCAAGTAGGAAAACTGTTTAGGAAACAGCAGAGCTGCCAGGATAGACATGCCCAAGGTTCACTATTAGTAAATGTGATTATCCCTCCTGAGGGTAGTTGCTACTATTAGGAGTTTTCTCTTGAATATTTTAATTTTGCATCTACTTCAATTGTTGTTTTTCAGTTTCTATGTCTCATCCAACTCTTTGTGACCCCATGGACTGCAGCAAGCCAGCCTCCTCTGTCCTCCTCCGCCTCCTGGAGTTTGTTCCAATTCATGTCCATTGAGTCGGTGATGGTATCTAACCATCACATCCTCTGCTGCCCCCGTTTCCTTTTGCCTTCAATCTTTACCAGCATCAGGGTCTTTTCCAATGAGCTGGCTCTTCACATGGAGTGTCCAAAGTATTGGAGCTTCAGCTTCAGCATCAATCCCTTCAATGACTATTCAGGGTTGATTTCCTTTAGGATTAACTGGTTTGATGTCCTTGCTGTTCAAGGGACTCAGGAGTCTTCTTCAGCATCACAATTCAAAAGCATCAATACTTCTACTTTGATTGGGATTACCTAGTTCTTGCCGCCAGACCTTTGCTCATGTTTTCCCCATTCTTTAGACTGCTCTTTCCCTTTTTCTCTTCCAGTTGAACCCAACCATCCTTTTGTTGCAGGAAGGAGGACCCCTTCCAGGGCCCGAAACTGGGCTATTGTCTAACACTTGGAAATGAATTGTCCAAGGAGACACATGTGCTGACAAAGCAAGAGGCTTTATTGGGAAAGGGCACCCTGGTGGAAAGCAGTAGGGTAAGGGAACCCAGGAGAACTGCTCTGCCATGTGGCTCACAATGTTGGGTTTTATGGTGATGGGATTAGTTTCGGGGTGGTCTTTGACCAATCATTCTACTTCAGAGTCTTTTCTGGTGGCGTATGTATCACTCAGCCAAGATGGATGCTAGCGAGAGGGATTCTGGGAAGTGGACGGACACATGGTGCCTCCTTTAGACCTTTCCCGAACTCTTCCGGCTGGTGGTGGTTTATTAGTTCCTATTCCTTATCAGGATCTTCTGTCATAAAACAACTCATGCAAATGGTTACTATGGTACCTAGCCAGGGTGGGCGGTTTCAATCAGTGTGCTTCCCCTAACACTTTAACATCCCACCTGGCCCATCAGCTCCACTGCCGGACTGCTCTAACTCCAGCTGGTCACACCCGCCCATGAAGGCACACAGCTCCTGTTGTATGTCACATGCATTTTGCCACTTAGAATCCAAGCACTACCAGTGGTGTGAGCTAACTGGACCTCAGAAGTGGAGCCCAGGATAGGAACCTGGAACTCAGGGTAAGTGACTTGCCTAAGGCTTTGTAGTTCAATGAAACATGCAATGACAATGCAGCTGTACGGTTTTAGTTACCCAACTTTGCCAAATATCTGAGTTAGAACGGAACTGAACCAGGACCACTGAGAACTGGTAATTGCAAAATAGGTTTATTCAGAGGTAGTTCGGAAGATGCACAGGGTCTTGAAGAGCCAGGGGCAGATCCAGAAAATATGGAAGAAGAGAAGCCCTGGTTGGAGACCCTGCCTGAGAAGGGAGGTCGAAGGAGAAAGAAGGGGGCAGGGTCCTTCAGCCATCAAGTGATGCAGAAGCAGAGTTACAAGACTCCCAACTTGCGGGAGCAGACTGAGGTGAGAAAAAGTATTTGAGTCATTTGCATAAAGCCCGTGAAAGCTGTGTAAGAGGGTCAAGTTTTCTGGAACACTGACATTTGGGACCATACGTTGGCCTTGGTGCCAAGAAGTGTTTCTACACCTATTACAAGAGCTTTAAAAAGTTAATCATTCTGTGGTGGAAAAAGCTGTTCCTTTGTTCGTATAGTGTGTTATTCTGCAATTAGCAGAAAACACGGTGAAGTGAATCACCCTGCTTTTCCATCCCTGTTAAATTGGGTTGTGTTTGGAAGAGCCAGTAGACTTGCAAGCAGTGAGCATTTTAAAAAGCAGCTTACTGAGTTATTTCAAAACAATTCCCTTTTCTCCAAATGGAGTCAGTTGATATTAAACACAGTACAACTGGCTGATGTGGGAGGAATGGGAAATGGCAGGAATATGATTGCCAGCAAGAGCTGACTGCGCTGAGGATAGTGTGAGTCCCAGGCATTGCTTTAAGCACATTGTCTCAGTGAACGTCCTGCCCCAGGAGGTAGTACTGCTGTTTACAGGTGAGGAAGTAAGGCCTGGAGCAGTTCAGGAACTTGCCCAGAAGTGCTGGGATGATAATACAGGTCTGTCTGACCCCAGTGCAGCCAAGGATGGGCTGCCAGAGACAACGGCAGGCAGATCTGAGATGAGACCACAAACAAGCCTTAAACCAAGAACAGTTCTCACGTGCTTACCATCAGGAAGGATGGAAAATCTGCACGTTAGTGGCTATATCCCTAATTGGCCACCTGAGACTTCTTGTTTTTTCTGTTATTTACATTTTCATGTGTTTTAACTCCCAAAGAAGGGGACTGTCTAGTGGGTCTCTTGTCCCCTGTATGGTATGCTCAGAAGCCCATCAGTGAAAACATAACTGACTAATTAACCTTAGCAGCTTCTTACTCTACCCTCTTTGGAAATGAACAACAGTCAGACCCGTGTATTTTTAAAATGTGGTGAGCAAATTTCGTAAACACTTGAATGGGGATTCTCTAAAATTCTCCCTCAGTAGAATGAATTTAACACTGCCCCTAATTTTAATGAAATTCCCTTCATGCTGTCTTCAGGTTGATGTTTAAAAGTTTACGCTAGACTTTTTGTCAATGTTCCTTTTGCATTTAAATTGTCATTCTATTATGGTGAACAAAGTGTATATTCTGGCTATTAAAATACCATCTTGGGACTATCAGACTATCTTCAAAGTTGTTTTTTGCTTTAAAGAAAAAGAAGCTCTAGAGTGTCCTTTAGATTTTTTTGTTGAAATAACATATGGATGATACCATGCTGAAAAAATGATCAGGAAGAAAAAAGAAAAGACACACACACACACAGGTTAATGCTAATCCACTACTGTGCACTTGGGAGCACGGAGCCGACCTGATCAGGGTCTAGAATGGTTGACAGACTGTCAACATGTCGATGATTTTCTGATCTGATTCCATTTGTTACTTGTTCCCAGGATTCAGGAGAAAGGGCCATATATCGCCCTTGCTTTAGTGATAACTAGAATATCTTCCCAGCTGGAGGAGAAAGTCTGTTCCTTCAGGGAGATGCCACCTCGGGAGGCGAGGAACTGTGGATGCCCCTGGGCTCTTGTGAGTAGGATTTAGTCTGAACATTGCGTAGTCTCAGAGAGGAAAAAAAAAAAAAAAGGTTTCCTGAGGGTGGCTTGGGCAGCAGTGGTGAATCAGCTATTGTTGTATCGAACTTCAGGGAAGTCCAGCATTAGCAAGACCCCTGTTTTGTGCAAACTGATCAAATACAGATGTTTCCAAGGAGTTGACCTTATTCACCGTGACTTCACTGGAGATTGAATGGCGGACAGCCGGTCAGCAGTGGGGTGAAGGCATGTTTTGGCGAGAGGGTGTAAATGTATATACAATCGACAGGATGTGGATGACACTGGACAAACATCTCTTCTCTCGATAAATCTGTGTTTTATTTCCAGAAGGTTTTATACCAAGGAGATGTAATGAAAAATAAATATGGTTCAGGGCTCTGCTAGGTGTCTCTTGTGTATGTCACACTCTGAAAGAGATGACGGGGAAAATATTAAAAATGAGTTCAACCTTCTGTCTTCCTGAAATATCAGTTTTCATATAAAACTCATCAGCTGAGCTAAGTATTAGGCTTGATCAATGGCAGGAAACTAGGGGATCAAATGCTAATAAATCAGAAACAGATACCCCTTCTTGAGCAGAAAATATATCACAAAACTGAAAACAAGGAAATCATCTGATGATTTTTTTTAAATGCATGTGCAAGGAGAAAATGAGCTTTTGGGGGCAGGGGGTGGGCTGCATCTTAAGCAGCAACAAAGAATAAGATTCTTAAACACCATAATCAGATTTTGACTTTGAACACACGCAAAAGAAACAAGGAAGATCCTGATTTGGGTGAAGTTGGGATCCTGAGGCACAATTTAAGTGTTTATACGGGTGTGCAGATATTAAGATGGCAAAGTGAACACATTAAAATCTTACAGCTAATATTTTGCTAGATATTTTAATGTGTTTTTTTCTCTTCCAGAATTATATCTGCAGCCCTCACCCTTCTGTCTTTTAAAAATGTATTGTCTCACAATCCCATTCCCTTATTTCTTAGTCTTTTTTCCTCTTATTTTCATTTTGTGAAGACAATGTTTTATTGAAATGAAACATATGTACAGAAAAATGCACCAATCTTAAGTTCACAAATTCATTTGATAAATTATCATAAAGTGGACACACCTGTATAACTAGCACCCAGCATAAGAAACTGAATACCACCAGGACCCCTAGAGGCACCTCTTGTTTTCCTGTTGCAAACAGAAATCACCATTCTGACTTGACATACTAGATTTCTGTTATCTGTTTTTGAGCTTTATATAAATGGATTCTTGGATGTATTCCTACGTCTGCTTTTTTACTCAATGTTTGTGCAATTCATCCATGGTGGTTTGTTGTACACTTACTTACATTTTAAACTACATTGTTTTTAATAATACATATACATTCATTTCATTAATGTAGTCTTATAGGTACAGACACGTCTCTATTTCAGCACATTGACTAGCCTCAGTACTCAGAAGAAAGTTCAAAACAGCAAACAACTCCTAGCAGAAATCACAAAGAATCTACTGATAAATTCTGAATTGAGTTGTCAGTAATGAAAGGCACATTATGATTAACACCTTTGAAACATTCATATTTGTTTCCCACTTTTTTCTTAAAAATCGACATACAATTATTTTTTTCTTTTACCCAACTTAATCCAGAGAGTGTGGTCCTGCTGTCTGAATAGCAACAGTCTGTTTCTGTGAAAACAGAGCAAGCTAAATTAAATTAGAAAATCCTGGTATTCAGTAGGACCAAATTTCCCTTCCTTCCTACTTTGCCATTCCACAATCTATCACCTAGAGTAATTAAGACCAGGGAGGTATCATCTTCACTGGATTAACCTTAACTAAATTGTGCTCATTCAACATGTGCCCTTTTGATTAGTCCGAGCAGGGCCTGCTGTCTCAGATACACCCACCTTGTAATTCTACACACTTAATTAATTTCAGATGAATAGTGGAGGAGCTAAGCTAAATTCTCCAATTAATAAACTATAAGTCCTTATTGTGTGTTAGAGTACCTCAAGATTTTCATTCTTCCCTTATTTCTTTGCCCTGCAAAAGAGAGTGGAGATTGAAATGCACACACGTAAAACACATGTGCACAGCTGCAACTGTGTGAGGTTGGTGAACAGATCTCTGAGCAGTTTTGACACTGTAGAGGGCAAACCTTGAGACAGAAAATACTGCAAGAATTCTTGGTAAAATAGATTGTTTTTCTGCCAAGTGTGATTTTTAATGTCCTTTTTCCCCTCGACCTTAGTCTTCAGGTTTTATATGCACATATTTCCATATCTGTGTACAGATATAAAAATTCAATATTAATGCCACTAATTTTGTATTTTTAAATGCATTTCTCTGAAGTAATATACTATTAATAGTCTGAGAACCCTTCTGAGAAATTGTTTGAAGTTATGTGTTGAATCATCAAATTTGACAGCTCTCAAATATATAATCAAAATTTGCCCTCATGGGCATCTCTGACAGCAAAGAAAATTATTTCCTTAAAATAGAATAGATCCCAAGGATGTTTATATGCTATAATTTATCTCATATTAAAAGATGGCTAGAAAATTATATAAGATAGATTTACAGTCTTTCCTTCAACCCAGAAAATTTATGTGTCTAGTTATTAGTGACTTAAAAACTACTACTGATCTGCATAATTGTATATAAAGAGTTTCCCCAGTAGCTCTTATGTCCTATGAGTCAACTTAATGAGGTCAATTATATTCAGGGAATTTAAATTACTGATACTTAGGGAATATAGCCAACATAGCTGTTAGTTTCTTATGTTGGTGTGCAAGGAATTCTAGTTACATAAGACAAAATATATCTCAGTATAGCCAATTTTATGTTTAATTAAGCAGAGTTTTTAAACCTATTTTATAGAGAAAATTGTTCAAGATACCATATACTCAACTCATTTATGTCTTTAAATATTGGAACTGTTTCGATTAGTTTCCTCCATTTAGTCTTTGTTCCAAAATGATAAAAAAAAAACAGCTTCAAGTAATTCTGTTAGTATTTTCTATAGTTTAGAAAATGTGTGAATTCTTACACTCCACAACCACATCACAAATTCTCAAACCCACTAAATATTCTTACAAGTTAAAATACTGCTCAATAATTTACCATTAAATGAGTGACAGGGTGTGGAAGATTTTACCAATCATTTTACTAATTGCTGATATGTGAAAAGTGTCAAACTGGTGGAGTCATTTGGTTAACTGAATGCAAATATTAAATAATTTTTGATTGATGACATGCATGCTGATAGGTATATCATTTTTCAGGATGCATCAGCTAAATGCTTTATCAGGTTTGTATTATTTCCTCCATCTGAAGCTGGGCACATGGGCATTTTAACTCACGTTGAAAAGTCTCATTCTCTCTGCCTTCCCTAAACCAGATCCTTTTTGACCTTTTAGAAAAGCACAAAAGCAAGTAATTTAAGTCAGCCCACACCTGCACCATCTTCCAAAATGTCCTCATATGCATGCTTAGCACATCTCATTCCTGAGCAACTGAGGTGGCTGAGAAGGGCAATTTATTCCCTCTAAAGAACAAAATACTGACATTGCAGTATGTCTTCTTTGAGGCTTCAGGAAAGTTGAGATATTTTTCACGAAAGGGCAGCTAAGCTTGGCCCTGAGATTTAGATTTACTATACAAACCAACTATCTTTGAATGATGGAATTAGGCATTTACATAAGGGGACTTAGTTGTCTAGCCTGATTTTGTTCTGTTGTTTATGTTATACAATCGGAACCTATGAATTTTTATATTGGAAAGTAACCGCGTTATCTTTGAATGTTAGCTGTAGTAGTTGTTTAGCTAAATTCCACACCCTAAAAAAGTAATAGGAAAATTCTTTAGAACATCTCCGAAAAATATAATAGTCGCATCACGTAGCGATTTAATCGCCATGTGTCTCGTACTCCTGTTGGCCTCTTTTAACAGGACCTCCGTCAGCAAATTCAAGTTGTTTTTTGCTTACAATCGGTCTTTCAATTCGAACAAGTCCACAGAAAGGAATCAAAGTTTGGATCGTTTTTCGACTTCAGGTGCAGCTGTTCATCACTCTGTCTTTTAAGAATAGCTCTCGTATCCGCACACCCTCGCTCGTTCGGTAAAGATTCTCTGCGCCAAGTAAGGTCGCTCTGGGCCAGTTCGAATTTCTGTGTCTTGACCCTCGGATGGTCGAATCTCTCTCGTCTTTTTCGTGCACATCTCTGAAAAAAAAAAAAAAAATTTTTTTTTAAAGTTGGTGGTATTTCTACGCACGGATGGAAGGCAAGCGGGAGAGGGGGGTGCAGGTGCCGGCGGGCGGCGGCAGGGGCGCGGCGGGCTGGAGGCGGCGGATGCGCGCGCCCGGGGCGGAGGCACGGAGGCTCTTTCCGGCGCCGGGGGCAGCGGGGACCCAGGCCCGGGGCGGCGTCCGTTCGGCGCACGTGGCGCTCGGTGCTGCGCAGCCGGAACGCGGAGGGTGGGGTGTCCGCGGGTAATTGCGGTTTCCCCCTGGAGCCCTGCGAGCTGCGCCCAGCCGGGAGGGCAGGACGCCGGGGCCGGCGGGCGGCGCGGGTAACGTTCGCTGCCCGGGGCTCGGCAGGCGGTGCCTGTGTGGAGTCCCGCCGAGCACGCCCGGCGGCCGAGGGATATCCAGAGGGGCCAAGGCGCGGGGCGGAGAGTAGGCGCCGAAACATGTCGGATCAGCTGGAGGCCGGCGGGAGGGCCGGGGCGGCTGGCTAGGCAGCAAGGCGGCTCGGTGGAGGCCCTGCACCCGGCGGCCCGCCCCTCCGGACCTGCAGGTTTCCGAGGGGAGCCGCAGCCTCAGCGGCGGGGCGCGGGCGCTGTCGCGCTTAGGGCCGGAAGAGACGGGAAGGCACAAGTCGAGGTGACTTTGGGGCGGGGGTTGGTGGGGGGCCTGGGCGCCTCGTCGGGTGGCGGAGATGGGCTGCCACCAAATGGTCTGCAGCCTCGACCCTGCCACCTCCTCGGCCACGGGACTAAGCCCACGGAGACGGGCAGGAAAAGGCGAACGGGGATTTGTTCGGAGCCGCTGGGCTTGGATCGGAGAGCAAGACCCTGGGCGAGGATGCCGCGCGGGCTGGAAGCCCTGAGACCGAACGGCTCCAGTGGAGCCACCCAGACAGTGGGGGCATGGTTGTGAATAAATACGAAATCGGGCTCAGGGGGGACGAAACACCAAAGAATGCGCAACGCTCCGGGTTTTTTTCCCCCCCTTCTCCTCGCTCCGTTTCCCCCGAAACCCTTTAGACCCGAGAGGTTTGCGGAAACCTGGCTGCCCGGCGCCTCCGGTTTGCACGCTCTCCGAGCTCCCACGCCGCACCCCGTCCTAGGGAAGCGCCGCTCAATTCTGACCCCAGCTTGGGGACCGATCTGAGCTTGACTTTTGCCTCTGCTCCGCCCGCAGTCTCAGGACCGCACACCGCGGCCCGCAGGCCAGGACGTCTCCTGCATGGGACAAGGACTATGTATTGCGCAGGATTGGACGCGGGGGTGGGGGTAAGCAGCGGCGAAGATCCCGGCTCCCGGGTGTCGCCAAAGGGTCCGGCCCTGAGTGCATCCTTCGCGCCCCCGCTCTGCGGTGGAAGAGCGAGGCCTCCCCGGCCACCCAGGATCGCGGTTTCCCGAGCAAGGCCGGGCATTTGGGCCCTTGAACGGCTTTTGCGAGGGTGGGTTGTCCTCTAGCCACTTTAGGGAAGAAGCAATGAGGCCAAGGAAATAACGGGCTACGGGGCACACACCATCCCAGCGATGCCCTTAAACTCGGGGGCTCCATTCCCTTTGCGGTTGTTTGCGGGGCACACGCTTCCTCCGGACACGTTCCCAGCAGCGCACACGGCTGCCGTGTGCACCGGCCTGTGCGGGGTGGAGAGGCGGCCATCCTTGAGTCTCTTGCCTGTCACATCTGCACTTATTTAAAGCTCGGCTGGTGGTCCTGCTCTTTGGAATGCCAATTGCGGGCCTGGCCGCCTACGATATTTGCATTGATTAGCAGGCCTGTCTTGCGGGAGGCCGAAGGCAGGCGGGGGGAGGGGCGTTTTGGGGAGACTTGATGTTCACAATATTCTTCTTGATCCCGTTCCGAGAGCCAACTTAAAGCCCAGCGATTACCACCAACCTGATAGCTGAGTGTGTCAGGGAACAGAGAACTGAACTTCGAGACTGTTCGATTTGTATGGAAACTGGCCATTGCCATTTAGCATATAGGTTATGGCCCGCGGGCACACACAATGGTAAATCTCTGAAGGCTCCAACCACTGAATCAGGCAGAGAGGGTGGGCAAGTGCTGCGACCCCACTTCACTCCAGACCTTGCAAGTGTGGCAGTGTCTGAAATTTGCAGTTTAGTCAATGCACAACTCTCAAGAAATGTTTGTTGGTGCAAGTCTGTAAAGAGAGATTGACCTGCCTCACTTAAAATACTGTACACAAGCTTTAAAAAGGCACAGGCAACCTTGCCCGGGAGTCCACACCCTAAGGGTAAGAAGCCTGGGGCAAATTCCTTGGTGAAAAACAAGACGTGTTGCAACTTTCTGTGACTCTCACAGGCACAGGTTCAGAGAGAAGCAGTTTTTATTCTATAAACCTGGGAGAGTTCAGTCTGATTTTGCATTTGCCTCTGGACTTGGTATAATTACCGGTGAAAATAAGGCCCCTCTGTATTTCTATTCCCCTTGCTTTCTGTGAAGCTCTACCCCAGAGGAAAGTTGTTTTAGTAATCTGGAAATGAGAAACCATGTGCTGAGTCAGCAAAGACCCTGCACCAAGCCAGTTCAGTAACACTGCTGTGTGTTACACACACACTCTCTAGGCCTTGTGGAGATAATGAAAAATATATTGGAATTTTCATGGCATAGAAATGCCCACAAAGCCTGTTGGCAGTTGAGAGCTAGATTAAATGCTGTGTCTTCTAATACAAGAAATCTGTTCTGATCATGTTTTTTTAACAAGCATGAGACCCAACTCCATTGAATACAAGAGGACAAGACAAATGCAATTCTCCAAACAACCCAGTATATATATATATTTTCAAACAGTTTTGTTGCAGAATGTTTAAACATTCCTTTCTGGTTATGTTCTTGTGACAGATGTTCAAGGTGGCTCCAGTGGATACAATCTGATTTTTCATTTTGAATCATGAAAAGCATTTCTCAAAAAAATGTCTTTAAATGATTCAAGTCTCCTTGCAAATCCTGTTGGAACCTTGGAAAAGGCAGGAACCCATTGGTCCTGCTTTCACCTTTGAGTGCAAGGAATAAAGGTTTTCACAGAGAGTTGCTTGGAAGGAAACTCACTTCTTAAGCTGCTAAGCAACTGGTTTGAAGAATGATTTCTTATCTTTTAACTGCAGAAGTCTTATCCAAATTTGCAAAACCGGAGCATTTCAACTTTGGAACAACATTCCAGATCATTATATTTTTAGTGACAGTATTTCTGGGAATATTTCTTCATAAGTCTTTTAATCGTATAGTTGCAAAATATGTGGCTTTTTTCTTAAACTAGCATATTGCATAAAAAAAAAAAAAAACAGCCAAAAGTTGGCTTTTTTCATTCATCTTTTCTATCTCGAAACCTAAATGAAATTAGTACAACTTTTATGCTTGTACTATTTGAATTCTTAAAGACATAGCTGAGTTTTTAAGGTTGTTTTGGCATAATGCAAAAACATCTGGATGTGAAATGAAAAATTTAGTCTGTCACCCAGGTTCCAGATGTTTGGTACTATGTAGACAAAACATCAGGATGAGTGACTGAAATTTTTCTCTCCAAGCCAGATGGTTTAGTGCCTAGTGCTTCTATAAGGAAGCATATTTTCCTTTCTCTAAACATCACATCCTACTGTATCTCACGTTAAGCCATGATTTACGCTCTTTCATCGACAAAATGCTGGGCCATTTGGAGTTTGTAAATGAAACTCTAAAATGGCAACCCACTCCAGTACTCTTGCCTAGAAAATTCCATGGATGGAGGAGCCTGGTGGGCTACAGTCCATGGGGTCACAAAGAGTTGGACACGACTGAGCGACTTCACTACAGGAGTCCAAGTACAAGTGTTCATGTGTACTTAGAAGGGAGTGGTGGTGGAGAAGCCAGAAATGGGGAGGTAGGAAAGAGAGAGCCTTGTTCAATAGGGGAATGACGACTAAAAGGACATAGGCTTCTAAGACTCCATTTGTGGCATTGTATAGTCTTACTTGGGCTAAAGGTAGCATTTAGCACTAGGCTAGACAGGCCTGCCTTTTGCCTGAGGTGCACTTGAAGTGTGAAATACCGTTGTGTCCTCTGAAGCCCTCTTTCCCCTTTATTCATTCTTGAAACATTATAAAACAAGCAAATGTAACATAACCTTAAAACATGGTTACTGTGAGCATTACACAGGTAGGCAAATTCTGTGTTTGAAAAGTAAGAAAGCAATATGGTGAATATTTTAATTGGTCAAAAAATATATTGCCAATGAATAGATTTCATGTGAAGTGTCTTCACACATCTCCTTGGAGATGAAGAGAGAGTAACATTTCTTCCTTCCTGAAAGTTACAGAGATTTAAAGTCATGAGCAGAGTCTGAGCTTTTCCAAGTGTCTTTGGCTTAGCCATGTTGAGAAAGAAGGACAGATATGAGAGGCCTTCCACTAGAATCAGCAGATGAAATCAACCCAGAATGAATTCCATTCTACTTATTAACCTCACACGCTTACTGGGTTATAGAAGAGTTTAGACAATGAATGGCAGTGAATGTTAAAACCTCATAAAATTTGACCACATAACAATTGCTGCAAGAAAAACATACCATTTTGAATAGACCTTCTTACAACTCAGAATCTGACACTCAGATAATAAGACCCACAATTTCAATACTGGCCCCAAATCAATTTTTAAAAATAGTTTACAGGGATCTAGTAGAGTTTCAGGGGTACACATATTGAGTCATCAAGAGCCTCAAAAGTCAAAAAGGAATCTTTAACACTATATAAAACAGAATCACAGTTATTTTTCTTGATTGCTATAATTGGGATGTTTTCATGACCTTTTTTGTGATGCATTTATTAGAATAATAAAATGAAAGAGCTGGAAAGAACTTAGAGCTCATCCAGGCCTCTTCTCTCCTTTTACGGATGAGTAAATTGGGGAGCAAAAACATTAAAGGACCTACCCAAGGTCACACATTGATTAGTGGTAAAGTCAGAACTGGAATTGCTGAGTTCCTTTGGTGACTCACAGAGTCCGAAGCTCATTCCACAGCAGCTTGCCTTCAGAACATTACCACTCAGAGTCACAGATTTCTGAGTAGTGTTCAAGAAACTGACACCCATCACTACAAGCTGGAGACAGCTCAAAACCATTCAGGCATGTTACATATCTAAGAACTATAAAAACAAAGCCAGCATGAAGGCAGAGTTCCCCCATTTGTCTCCATAGTAAGAGGGACTATTGCAAAACAGAGCTAATAAAACTTGGGCACGTCAACAATTTGGCTAGTGGGCCTGATAACAACAAATGACAGCTGAGCTTTTTATAGAGAACTTGAAGCACCTTGGAAGAATGCCACGCACACAAACTGCTACAGTCTCTTTTATTTTGAAAATAACATATTCAGACATTCAAAGTAAGTGACTTTGATGGGGAGGAGGAGGTGACTGTAGCCATGTCAACCCCATTCTTTACAGAAGAAGACAAAGTGTCCCATGAAGTGTCCAATGGCTTGTATGATGAAATGGAAGATTAGGATGCATTGGGTAGGTGGAAGGGAAGGACAGGGGTGGGAGAATCAAAGATAAATAGGCTAACATGATGTATACGTCCCCAGTCTTGAAGACCTAGGACCTCTCTAGCTCTTCATGGATGGCATGAGCCAAGGAATTGGTCTCATACCTGATATTATCAGGGCTCATACCTGATGTTATCTTCTGTTTTATGTTTTATTCAACATCAAAATGAGGACTCAGAAGCATTACTTCTAATGAAAGGCAGACAACTCTTCATCATGAGCGTTTTGGTCCAAGAAATGCAAGTAAGGATAGAGATTAGGAGAAATAGAAATGGGTGAAGTGAGTGAAATCAAGACTCAGTATTTGGAGCTGTGAGAAAAGAGTTATGTCTTCATTGGCCTGGAGAGAAAGGAGATCCTGTTAAGGTCTTCTCTTCAAGCTAATCCAAGGTCAGTGCCTTCTGAGATGCAGGATCTGGCCAGAATTTGAACTAGGGGATGAGGGAGGTAGTGATGCTGGGAAATGAGGTCTGACAACCTATATTCTTTCTTTGAAATGCTTAGGGGAGCAACTATACCAGCCAAAGTTAAACCAAATAAAACCAGCATGCCCGCTTACCTCTTTAATTTACTCTCCCAAACAGATCATCATTTGGGCTATTCCCCTGAAGTCAAGCATGAAATCTATTTAGCTGGAGAGCTACCCATTTCCTCTGACCTGCAGAAGAAATGCCCTGTTCTTTCAGAATCGCTGGAATGCCAGAATCTGAAGAAAACTGGAGCCACATGCCTGGGCCCCTTGAGATCCTCCCATCCCTACTCCATGCCAAAGGAACATGCTGACAGAAATGCAGCAGACTTGCAGCGCTTGACCCAGAAGCACAGCTGCCGATTCATCGGCAGAGGTCATTGTGTGACTTTAAGTTGCTATGGATTTAAGAGCGTCTTTTATCAACTGGGGTATTTGAATCTCTTTTGTCCCTGGGACCTTTTGGGCAGTTTTGTAAAAACCTATAGGCTCCTCAGAAAAGATGTTCTTAAATGCCCAAATGATATTGAAATCAAGTTATCAGAATATTTTAAAGAAACAAATTTATGAAGTAGTTTTTATATTTGCTTTCTTATTTAACCCAATAAATGAAAAATCTCGTGGTGGGTCTAATAAATTATATAATATTGAAATAGGGATAAGTGTGAATAATAGTTCAAACTTATCAACAATTATAATGTGATATGAAGGATCTGTGATTTTTATTGCTGACCAAGTGTCAGGGACAGCCAATGCTGTAGTTTATTGCCTATGTGCATAATGAAAAGAAATGCTAGTTTGTAGAAATGAAGATGTAATTTTTTTCACACCCAAGTTTATTAACTTCTGCTTTTATTTGATTGCATTTCCTATCACTCCCCTTCCAAGTGAAGGGTGCCGTGAAGGAGGAAGAGAAATGGTTCTAATAGTACAGTACTTTGGACATCTACAGTAGTTATAGCCATTTGAATCTATTTTGATTGGATTATGCTGGGCCCAACTTTGGAGTTTAAACACTGAGCCTGTGATATTAGACTTGGTCCTGCGGTGAAAAGTAACTTTATATTCTAATCCAGTAGAATGGAGATCTTGAGACGTGTTCCCTTCCCAAAAAGTCACAGAGGGGAGTGTCAGAGATCACCTGTCAAGGTGGGGTGGGGAGGGAAGACATAACAAGAGCCAGGAAGGATTTGATAAGGTGAGCGAGTCACCTCTGTTTGGGGAATGAGCCTAGGGTGAGGCTCAGGCTAGAAGGTGAAACCCAGTGGGACTCAGGGGAGGATTGTTGGATGCTGATGGCAGGCAGGGAGTCTCCCAGGAGGATGACAGTTCCAGCCTCTAAGACTTGTGGCCACAGAGGAGACAAGTTCAGGCATGAGTCAGAAATGCTATAGCCTCCACCTAGGGACTCTGTAGCAAGCCAGGAGAGCAGAAGGGATGGATCTACAGGTCCGGACAGGGCAACCTGCAGCCTAGGAACCAAGAGCACAGAGACCCAAAGCAGAGGGTCTTCCTGAAGTTAAGGAAAGAGATTGATATCATGAACGCCACTCAAGAACTTCCATTCATCAAAAGATATCATTCAGTTCAGTTCAGTTCATTTCAGTTGCTCAGTCGTGTCCGACTCTTTGCGACCCCATGAATTGCAGCACGCCAGGCCTCCCTGTCCATCACCATCTCCTGGAGTTCACTCAGACTCGCGTACATCGAGTCAGTGATGCCATCCAGCCATCTCATCCTCAGTCGCCCCCTTCTCCTCCTGCCCCCAATCCCTCCCAGCATGAAAGTCTTTTCCAATGAGTCAACTCCACATGAGGTGGCCAAATTACTGGAAAAGGCAGACCACAGACTGTGAGAAAAATATTCACAATGTGTATATCTGCAGAAGGATTCATATCTGAGAATATGTAAAGAATTCTTATGAATCAATAAGAAAAATACAAACCAAAGTTTATGAATGAACAAAAGACTCAATAGGCACTTCATTAAAGAGGATATCCAAATGGCCAACAAGCATATGATAAGGTGCTCAAGGTTATTTAGTCATCAGGAAAAAGCAAATTAAAACTTCAGTGAAACACACACATTACAGAAGGGCCCAAATTTAAAAACAAAACATTGACAATATCAAGCACTGGAGAGGATGTGGAGTGACTAAAATTCTCACACTGTAGATGGGAACTGGTAAAAAGTGGTACACCACTTTAGAAAACTGGCAATAGCTACTGAAACAAAGTATCAGTTCATACCCTAAGGCCCAGCAATTCCTAGGCAGAGGCCCAAGATTGCATTTGCTCAGCAGTTGATGTACAAGAATCTAGCTTTACATATTTTCCATGTTTATAAATAGAAATATTAGATAAAGTTATATAGATATACATAACATTATTCATTATAGTACTAATGTGGACACAACCCAAATGGCAGTCTGTTCATGCAGTGGAATATCAGATAGCAATGAAAAAGATGAAACTCTTGTGATCCACAAAGTGAATAAATCTCACAGCCATAACGTACAGTGAAAGAAGCCAGACACCAAAGAGTGCACACCGTGTGATCCCATTTACATGAAGGAAAAGCACCGGCAAAACACATCTATGGTGCTAGAGGTTGGGATAGAATTTACTTTTGCAGGGGGTATTGATTGAGAGGGGGCACAAGGGCACCTTCTGTGGTGCTGAATTATAAATATTATTGACTTTCTGAAGAGTGATTTGGAAATGCAGTCAAGTAAAAGCAGCTGGCTATGCTGTGGAGTCAGTCCCTGACTGTGGTTTTATGTTACAAGAAGATTTCAGCATGAAGAGCGTGCAGGGGCAAGTGACAGACTGGCACAAGATTTTTACAGTAGATACATCTCACAAAAGGCTTGTATACAGTTAGAAATGTACAGAAGATGCAGTCTAGAAAAAAAAAAAACTGACTGGCCAAGAAGTATAAGGAAAGGTTATTCTTCAGGGAAATTCAAATTAAAACCACAATTGGATACTAATATATATTCACCCAAATGACTGAAATTAAAAAGACTGGCAACAACCAAGATGGATGGTATCTTGAGCAATAGAAGTCTCCTACACTGCTGATGGGAGGGCAAAATGGGATAGCCACTTTGCACACTGGCTGTATCTACTAATGCTTAATGTGTCCAGCAAGTTAGGGCACTGTGTGGCTGGTCTAGGAACCAAGTTAAATAAGAACAGGGGAAGTACCAGGGATTTTGGCTAATGAAGTCCACCAGGCTTAGAAAACCCCACACCAAATGTCTGGGTTTTCCTTTGATTCTAGCAAAGTTCCTTATGCAAAATCCCAGCACTGTACAGGTTTAAATAAAGGGGAAGAGGAATTGTCCATGCTGAGATGGCTGGATGGCATCATGGACTCGATGAACCTGAGTCTGAGTGAACTCCGGGAGATGGTGATGGACAGGGAGGTCTGGCATGCTGCAATTCATGGGGTCGCAAAGAGTCGGACACGACTGAGCAACTGAACTGAACTGAAGCTCACAATAGTAATAGAGGTGATAGGTCAGGTCTGCTAGGACAAATGGCTAAACTAGTCAGAAAACCTGGAGAGAGCCCTAGAAAATTTTGAAGTGAGTGGGCAAGTCAGGATGGCTACAGGGTTCTCTCCAAGGGTGCCAAGTGAAAAGACCAAGAAAGCCACTCACCTCTTCCCACTGCTGTCCAGGAGATGGCCCTCTCCCTTCTTAGAACTCTTGCCACCAATGGCTGGCATGGACCACACACTTGTGGTGTCCTAAGCAGAGGTGTTTCTGCAGCCCTTCTGTATTTGATGAGCCAGGGCTGCAGGAACTGAAATGAGAGATCCCATTCCCTGTGAAAATCTAGCTTGGAGGGAAGGACAAAGGGGATGGAGGAGGGATGTGGGGGAAGGGGAGCAAAGTGACCAAAGAAGCAAGGAAGGCCGGAGCCAACGGAAGCCTGAGGCCCAGTCTTCCGGCTATCCTCACGTGAATCCATCCATCAGCACACACTTCTGGTCACACATCAATGCTTCCCATGAAAATTGGTGCCGGGATGGATGGGCTCCAGGGTGACTCATAACAAACAGCAAATGGCAGAAGGATGGCTGGGGATTTGACATCTGTTCTTCAGCCCGTCATTAAAACTCCTTTCCCCTAAACACTGAGGATGGTAGTTATAAGTACCAGCCTTTGCATGTCACTGTCAGAGTATTTTTTCCTAGTCTGAGAATTTTTCTCAGGAGATGTAACCAATGAAACAGCCACCCCAAACTTCCCAGGTCACATGTCCAAGTTCCAAGTTATGATCATCTTAGGGCAGCTAAATCCTTGAACAAAATATAAAATGGAAGATCTAGCCCTCTGGCAAATGAAATAGTTTTTTTTTTTTTTTTTTAAAGTAGTATTAAACTTCAACCTTATTCACATTTATTCTGTTCATTTGGCTCTGAGATTTGGAAGGCTTTTTTTCAACCTCATGTTCATTGTTGTCACCATCTACTGACGTGTATTTGGTGCCTACTATGTGTAAATGCTGCATTTCTCATAGAAGAGATTTTTTTTTTTCCATAAAAGTTATCAGTAGAATGGCATGAGGTTGCTAAATCCAAGGAAGGAATTCAAGTCACTCAGTCATGTCTGACTCTTTGCAACCCCATGGCCTATACAGTGCATGGGATTCTCCAGGCCAGAATATTGGAGTGGGTAGCTTTTCCCTTCTCCAGGGAATCTTCCTAACCCAGGGATCGAACCCAGGTCTCCCTCATTGCAGGTGGATTCTTTACCAGCTGAGCTACCAGGGAAGCCCAAGAACAGTGGAGTGGGCAGCCTATCCTTTCAGCAGATCTTCCCTACCCAGGAATTGAACCAGGGTCTCCTGCATTGCAGGCAGATTCTTTACCAGCTGACAAGCCCTGATATTAAATTTTCATTCTTCCCATTCTTCTGTCCATAGGGATTTCACAGGCAAGAATAGTGGAATGGGTTGCCATTTCCTTCTCCAGGGGATCTACCTGACACAGGGATTGAATCTGCGTCTCCTGCTTGGCAGGCAGATTCTTTACCTCTGAGCCGTGGAGCCTGGTAACTAAATCCTAAGATACCATTTATTAATTCACTCATTCATTCATCCATTCAAAGAAGCTTTATTGAACCTCTGCCATGTGCCAGGCACCAAGTAGATGCTGATGATACCAGCGAGAGCCTCAGGATAGAAGTAGCCTCTGCCTGCCCCCTGGATGTTTACAGTCCAGTGAAGGAGAAAGATTTTCATTTTTAAAAACCATGCCTTTCTGCACATTTCACCCTTTCCCTAACCCTCAACTACCTGAAATAGATAGTTCTCGATCTTAGGACAATCAGGAGTACATAGTGGGAAATATACTTGCTACTTGAGAAGGCTACAGCTAAGGGAGAAATAAGCAAATTGGTCCAGGGGACCGATGGTCCCATCATACCTCTTGTACAGGATTGGATTGGATGGAGGGCAGCTGTGGCATCCTTCAAACTCAGAGATGTGATCTGGCAGGAAGAACCACAGGTGTGTTGTTATTGTCCTTATTTGGCTGTGTGAAGCCTACGAGGTCAAGAATCCCCAATACTGAGTGCAGAGATTAGGTGGAAACTGAGAGGAGAGGTGAGGCCTCAGGACAGGCGGACCCTGACTGAGATCAAAGGGAACGTCGTTCTAGGTCTATCTCACCTTGACTCTGAGTGGATCTCCACTGACAAACAAGAAAGGTGAGATTTCAGCTAGTACTGCTCCCCACCCAGGAAAGAGGAAAGATGATGGATTACACGCTGCCATCCAGTTTATGGGGTTTCCCTGGTAGCTCAGCTGTTAGCTAATCTGCCTACAATGCAAGAGACCAGGGTTCAATCCCTGGGTTGGACACAACTGAGTGACTAGCACACATCTGGTTTACCAAGCTCCTTCACATCTGCTGCTGCTGCTGAGTTGCTGCAGTCATGTCCGACTCTGTGCAACCCCAGAGATGGCAGCCCACCAGGCTCCCCCGTCCCTGGGATTCTCCAGGCAAGAACACTGGAGTGGGTTGCCATTTCCTTCTCCAATGCATGAAAGTGAAAAGTGAAAGTGAAGTCACTGAGTCATGTCCAACTCTCAGCGACCCCATGGACTGAAGCCTACCAGGCTCCTCCATCCATGGGATTTTCTTTTTCTTTTTCTTTTTTTTATTTATTTATTTTTAAATTTTTACTTTATTTTACTTTACAATACCGTGTTGGTTTTGCCATACATTGACATGAATCCACCATGGGTGTATATGAAATCCCAATCCTGAATCCCCCTCCCACATCCCACCCCATTTCATCCATGGGATTTTCCAGGCAAGAGTACTGGAGTGGGGGGCCATTGCCTTCTCCCCTTCACATATGTGGGTGCACTTATTTCTGTTAACAGCCTTTAGAGCTGGGAAGGCTGGCCCTGTCACAGGTGAGACAAGGGAGACTTTCTGTAGGTAAAACATTCTGCCCCGAACCACACGATCAATTTGTGGAAGAGCAGGGATTTGAACCCATTCCCTCTGACTGTTATTCCTTTCACGGGCATAAATATTATTTGACCTTGCAGAGCTGAGAGCATGGATGAACCTCCCCTCCTCCACCCCATAAAAGGAGCCCAGAACCTCCCAAGGTGAAGGTCTGCTCCTGAGCTTGGCAAATGGCATTGAAGATTCTGCCAAGAAGGAATCTTGCATTTGCTGGACACTTCTTGGGAGGGCCTTGTCTCCCTGTGTGCTGAAGAGAAACAAATGTCAGCCACAGGTTCTTAGCTTCCAACATTAAGTCCACTCTGCGAGTCTCTTCCATAGACAGATTGAGAAAGAGACATTCCTGCTGGCCTACCTGGCCAGCTCCATGCACATGGGAGACACACAGCTGCCCCCATCATATGATTCTAGAGCAGTGCTCAGTACATTTCCTGGAAAGGGCTGGGCAGTATGTGTTTTAGGCTTTGCGGGCCACTTGGAAACGACTTTGGCTGCTCCTGCCGCACCCATGGATGATGTGTGAATGAACAGGTATGCTCCAGGAGCACTTTTGGACTCTGAAAGGTGAATGTTATAGAATGTTCCCATGTCACAAAATATGCTCTTCTATTAATTTTTTTTTTGCAACCATTTAAAAAGGTACACACCATTCTTAGCTCGTGAACCACATAAACTGGCTGGTGGGCCATCAAAGGGCTGTAACTTGCCAAGCCCTGTTCCAGAGGATCGAAGAGGCTTGTCAGTCATAAACGTTGTTCCCACATGAACTGCGTATTCCACCATCGGTTCTTTGTTTCTTGGGGGTTAAACTATACCTCTATAGATTCTTCTTTATAGAGGCAGGTTTCCTGAGAGGAGGAGCATATTAAATTCCTAACAATTTCATTTAACCAATTAATAAGATGAGTTAGGATGTCAGTACCATGAAGGCAAGGAGTTTTTCATCTGTTTTGTTTACTGTTCAGTTCATTAAGAGCTTATGACAATGAACTCAGTTTTAGAGATGCTCTGAACAAATTCTGGTTGAGTGGATGAATTTCTCCTCTGATCTGAAAGACCACCAGAAGGGGCAGCTAGGAGTGCACAGTGAGGGCAAGAGGTGCCCGGGGAGATGGGTAGAAGTGATGAAGATAAAGCTTAAAAGTTAATGATGTTCCTGGGCCCCCAGTCTGGGAGATGCTCAAGTCTGCTGATGCTCCAGGAAGCCCATGGGCTTGGAAGAGGTGGGAAATGGCAATTCCCTGGAATATTAAAGTCAAAAGGAGCTTTTGAAAGATGGGGTGCACCTGGACAGACAAGATGTTAAAACCCACTTCCGCTGTAGAGATGAGCCAAGAAAAGGGAAGGCTGAAAGAGGGGAGACAGTGAAGACCCTCCCCCAGCAGCCATACATTTTCCTGGGTTACACATATCATTAAATGCTGTAGGAATAAATTAATGTGATCGCTGTATGAGTGTTACTAAAAATAACCAGGATTCCTCACTGCAACTACAATTAAAACTATCAAACTGGACATTTACTGGATGGCAAAGGTCTTGGAGATGAGCTGTACCAGTAAAGGGGCTTGATTTCTCACCCTGAGAAATCTCTCCATGTGCAGAGATGAACCATCAGCCGTCCCCTGGCTGCCCTCTTAACTGATCCGTATCTCTTGCTTATGGCCTCTTACATCTGATGTGGTGACTTCCAAACTTGGTAAGTCTGGACCAAATCAGCCACTTTATCTCTGGTTAGATGAGTCAAGCTGGGGCTGTGTGAGACCTTCCAGATGTTGGTACAGGGAGTAGGGTTCCCTAACACCTGGGCTGGGAGCCCCAGGATTGGGAGGCACCAGTAGGACAAACTCAGTTCCCCACTGGAGGCCAGAGTCTATACCTGCAACAAGGAAGGTCAATACTTGGCGCCAACATGAGAATCACAAAACATTAAGGAGGGCTCATGATGAGCTGTGGAGACACAGGCTGCATCTGTGCATGCTCAGTGGCTCAGTTGCATCCAATTCTTTTGACCCCATGGACTGAAACCCACCAGGCTTTTCTGTCCATGGGATTTCCTAGGCAAGAAATACTGGAGTGGGTTGTTATTTCCTTTCTCCAGGGGATCTTCCTGACCCAGGGATTGAACCTGCATCTTCTGCATCCCCTGCATTGGCAGGTGGGTTCTTTTACCACTGCGCCGCCTGGGGACCCCACAGGCTGCAGGTCTCTGCCTTAATGCACCCAAGGTGGCATAGCATAGGAAGTAAGGGTTCAGCAGACTAGACTGTATTCTCAGCCTTCATCTCACTTAACTTTCTGACCGGGTAAGTTACTTTACCTTGCAGTAGCTTGCTTTCAGCAGCTGTAAAGTGAGTGATATCTACCTCATTGACTGGTGTGAGGGTTGATTGAAATGACATGTTTGATGCTGCTAGGATAGTGCCTGACATGTAGGTGATGTGTGGTACACAGCATTTTCTGTTGTTATTTTTGAGTTGCTGTTTGATGAAATCATTTTCATTTGCTGTTATTCAGCAAGGTTTCCCCTCCCCATTGCCTCCAGCCTCTATGAAGAGAAAGGAACCTCTCCATGTCTCCCAACATGTCACCACCGGCTTCTCCAACTTGCCTGCCCAAGTCTCCCAGTAGAAAGGAAGGCAGGCAGGTTTCCAGCTGGGTATGGCTCAAAGTGGCCCTCCACTTTTCTGAAGTTCCTTTCACATCTCAGCTTTGACTTAAACATTTTGGCCAGTTTTATATTTTACTTCGTGAAATGTTTTCATAGACTGTCTTATACATTTGTTCCCGCATTATCTCGCATTAATGCTGAGGTTCCGAGAAGACAAGCGATCAACCTTGAACACATGGAGAATCTCAAGCCAACATGATTTCTGCCTCTGAGCATGTTAGCAGATCAAGAGAGGGAGGCCCAGGTCAGACCATCAGGGATGACTTCATGAAGAGGCTTTCATGGAGACTGGAGCTGGCCAAGCAAGACTTGGACATGAGGAAAGAGGGAAGAAGGTAAATGAGCAAGGTCTGGAGAATACAAATGAAACTCTCAGAGAACCACAAAGAAACTTTGTTCCCAAAACTGGGGACCAGGGTTCTTTCTTAAATGAAAGTCACTAATCTTTGTGTCTCGTTCCAGTAAAACCTGACCCCACAGGAGCCAGATCAGCCGTCCCAAGGCCATCAGTCACCTTCAGCAGCCACGCGGTCTCTTCTCACTCTCCTCCCTCACTCCCTACACATTTGCCATCTGGACGGGAGGCCCCGTGCAATCATGGCTGGCGCCAGGCTTTGCTCACATGCCTCCCTCAGGACTTACGGTCATTAAGAAAGTTCTCATAATGAGCACTTTGGCCTCAAAGCACCCAGCCTTCCCTGCCCCTCTCACAGCCAGCCTGCGGGTTCTGCCCCCACACCCCCCCACCCCAGGCCGGCACCTTCTCATGGTGGGAATTGTCCTGGATTCCCTCCCTCTGTCCCCTCCTTTCTCTGGACAGCTTCCTTCCTGGAAGTGTTAACAAGGGCTGAAGGCCAAGGGGAGGGTGAATCATGAAGTTCAATCAGTTCTGCTACATAAAGCATGAGCTGCCCCAGCACTCAGACCTAACTTGCTTTTTATCATCAGAACACTCCCATTTTTCTCCTCCAATGCCAGCCAGTTTCCTTCAGGTTCAAGCAGAGGCATCATGGAAGCAGATCAAAGTACATTTAATGGGGGGATTGAACAGTGTCCCCTCCCACTGGCACATTCGCCACCTTAGAAGAAGGTCCAAAGAAGGCTAATACAGATGGTGCCCCTTGGAGCTGACCAGGTCCTAAGAACTACTTCACGAAGTTTGTTCTGCATCTTGAAATGACAGTTTGTGCCCCTGGGGCCTGGCTGTAAGGAAGATGAGGTGAGTGGACCTCTTTTTCCTCATCCAAAGCAGGTAGCTGGGTCTCTGCAGATGGTCTCTGTCTCTTTACTTGTTGAGTATATCACAGGATCCAGTGAATAACTGGATGAAAGAGGGTTTCCAGCCCTCGCGTTTAGACATCTATTCCTTTCCACCAATGTGGGGAACATCAGCATAGGAGGGCTCATTAATTTGGGGAGACAGAGGTTGCTGTGAGGCAGCACACAGTGGTATAAGGGACTTGGCAGAAAGAGGAAATCTGGAGAACAAGCTTAGGTTTTCTAATGCAGATATGATTCCAACTCCACTCCTCAGGTGTAAAACGGGCATGATGCTGCCTAAGTAACTGGTATGCATGCATGCTAAGTTGCTTCCATCATGTCTGACTCTTTATGACCCTATGGACTGTAGCTCACTAGACTCCTCTGTCCATGAGATTTTCCAGGCAAGAATACTGCAAGGGGTTGCCATGCCCTCCTCCATGGGATCTTTACAACCCAGGGATCGAACCAGCATCTCTTATGTCTCCTGCATTGGCAGGCAGGTTCTTTACCACCAGCGCTGCCTGGGAAGCCCCAAGTAACCAGTAGGCTGTGAAACAATTTAGCCAAAATGGACACTTGGCAAAGGGTTGAATACATCATACATTCCAACCATGATCATTTACTTCTTTGGTCATCAAATTCAAGATGGTAAGATGGATCCTTTGGAAGAGAAAGACATGCACACTTTAGACAGTGGAAGTCAGCTTCTGAAATTCCTTCTTTCTAGGTGTGGCTCCAGTGGAAAATACAGAGAGTGCATGGAGAACTGGGACATATCATGAACACTGGATGCTCTGCCTTTCGAGGCTATGAAGGAGCCTCCTGATGGTCCCCACATCAAACCATGCCTGGATGTTTCAGCAGTCATGAGATTCTAGGTCAGACAGAACCTGTGTACTGATACCAGGAGGTCTTTCTTGGGCTCTGACTTTGTCTCCCTCTGGCCTGCTAATGTGACAGTCCTCTGTCACATTAGCTTAAAGTCAACAGGTGGCCAAGAGTGGCTTCAAAAGTCTCCTTACAGCTTTGGGAGGGGACTTGGAGATGCCTGAAAGATAGAGAGTAGAGCAGACCCCATAGAGTCACTGCACTTTGTCAGTTAGTCATGATAGATGGCACCAAAGTGCCTTGTGTCCCCTCCTCTGGACTTGTCCCCTGCTTGTGGCCTTCTGACCCTGGACAGCAAGCCTCAGCTCTTCCAATGCTTTCTCCACTCTGGTCAAGGCTAGATGCTTCCCTGACAGAGGCAGGATCCTCCTTCCACATGGGGGTGATGACCTGGCCACAGCTCCAACAGGGTTTGTGTTCCCAGACTGAACTCGATAGAATTTGTTCAGTATCCGTTTAGCTTAGACAACCCCACTGAACATCAGGAACAAGTCAGAAGACCAATGACGTTTCTGCAAAACAGGTTTTGCCTGTTTGTTTTTGTTTTACTGTTTCAACAAGAGGAAAAGAACTATAGAATTTTGTAGATCAAACCTTGTTTTTTGTGAAGTTTCCTTTATTTAGATCATACCTTTTTTCCCAGGAAGCTAGTAAATAAACAGAATGTGTCCCAGAGGTAAGTGTGGAGGATCAATGACATAAAAAGCTCAGTGGTCTGCTTGGATCACACAGCACAGGTGAGCCAAGGGGAAGGAGAGGCTGCACTGAATTTAGTCTTCCAAACCTCTGGTTTACAATTCTCTCTGGCAGAGGTATGCATTTTTGACTTAACTTTTTTCCAAATTTGCTCTTCAGACTGCAGCCCGAGACAAAGCTATACTGGTCCTGGAGGTGAAGCTCACTCATGTCAACCAAAAGGCTTCCT
This sequence comes from Cephalophus harveyi, assembly GCA_006410635.1. NCBI lineage: Eukaryota > Metazoa > Chordata > Mammalia > Artiodactyla > Bovidae > Cephalophus > Cephalophus harveyi. The sequence continues at coordinate 213,345 of SJYT01016743.1, forward strand.
GCTGTCAATTCTCCCTGGTTGGCCCCTAAAGCCCTTGCTTCTGGCTTCCCCCTGCAGCTGGGGTGCTATCCTTAGCCAGTGCGTCCCCATCGTTTGTTCTCTGCTTCTGCTCCTCCTCCGAGATGGCTGAGGATGGTCGGCCAGGCACGCTGGACCCAGCCAGGTTTCCATCTCAGATTTTCTTCTCAGTGCTGCTTATGTCCTATTGTTCAAACCATTTGATGTTCTACCCCACTCCTGCCTGCCTCCAATTTCCAAGTTATCTCACTCTTGCATCACCTCCATCCCCAGGCTCACTCTCAGCACATGAATGTATGTCACTTGTTCCTTCCTCGAGAGGCTGCCAGCACGCTCACCCCCACCCTTGCCTTTATCTCCGGCCCATCACGCCTCCTTCTTGCTGCTTTCCAAGGTCAATTCCTCCACCCCTTTCTGCTGCCCCAATCATACTCTATAAGAGTCCCCTCTCGGATACCTTTTCGATCTCTCCCTCCTTACTAATTCCCCATTAAATATTGTTCAAGGGCCTGTCACCCTCCAGAAGAGCTTTCCTTTCACATCATCACTGTGAAACCTCTTTGCCTCCACCCTTGCTGCCTCTGCTTCCCACCGCCCTTTTACTTAAGACTGTCCTCCCAGAGGTAGCTAATGCTTGTCTTCTTTATTGCTGAACCCAACCAGCTAAGCATCTCCCTTTCTGGGGCCTCCTTGAAGCATCAGAAAAGTGTTCCAGCTCCTCTGAAAACTCTCCTCCCTTTTCCTCTTGGCTCGGCTCCTGCTCCCCCTGCTGTCCCCTCTGGTCTGTTGCGTTGGCGCCTCTCGGTGTGGAAGTTCCTCTCCTGTTTAGGTCCATCTCTCCCTCTGCTGTCCCTCGGATATTGTCTCATGAAAGACACTGCCAAGAATTCCAACTCCGCATTTCCAGTCGGAACATATGCTTTTTTTTCTCTCTCTCTCTCTCTCCCTCTCCCCAGATCACTTCTCTCAGAGTTCCCTGTCTCTGTCATGGCCATGAACATCTTTCCAGGCACCCTGGAAAGAGCAAACTACTTGCTGATGCCTCCCTTTTTCCACCATGTCTCACTGGTTGACCTCTGCCTGGTCCCCAGCACCCACTCCTCTCTCCAGGAACATTCCTAGTGCCTTGCAGCCCCCCTCCCCTCTGACCTGGGCTATTGAAATAGCCTCTGGTCCCACTTCTGACACACCTTCATTTGGATTTCTCTGGTGGCTCAGACGGTGAAGCAACTGCCTACAACTTGGGAGACCCGGGTTTAGTCTCTGGGTCTGGAAGATCCCCTGGGGAAGGAAATGGCAACCCACTCCAGTACTCTTGCCTGGAAAATCCAGTGGACAGAGGAGCCTGGTAGGCTACAGTCCATGGGGCCCAAAGAGTTGGACACGACTGAACGACTTCACTTTCTAGTCCCCTTGCCTCCACTGTCTTCCCTGCTCAGCCTGCTGTCTTTTAGGGCTCACAAGGTCTATAACAAACACACAGTGGGGCCACATCACCACTGCCTCACCCACTCACCCCTGCAAGGCTCCAACATATTTAAGAGTGCCTGTGGTTTGCAAAATAAAGCATGGCTTCTGTAGCCTGCTGATCAGGGCTCTCAATTTGGCCATGGCCCCAGCTCAACTTCAATTCCATTTCCCACCACTCTTCCCACACCACCCACACTACCCTCCACACATCCCGTAGATACTTATTTCCTTTCATTTGAGACCACTTGTCATTCTCTAGATACAACTTTTACTTTCATACCTCCATCTTATGCATTTAATCTTTCACGCTTATGCTGGTTCCTTGCCCTGGAATGTCATTCTCTCCTTTTGAAGTCCTACCCACCTTTCAGCCTAGTCACCTCCATGAGGCTTTCTCTTCTTCCTCTTGGCATAGCTCACTGCTTCCTCCCCTGAAGTCATGTAGCAGTTTGTTTTGTATTTCCATTACAGCACTTGGCAGGCCTAGCAACAACATAGCTAAGACATAGTGAGAACTTAATCTTTGCTGAATGAACAAGTGAAGGCATGAGTCAAGTGTCCCACCGTTGTGTGGGGAAACAAGTAAAATCACTTGAGTGATAGATGACAGTGCTCTCACAGTATTTATACCTTGGGTTCACTAGAATCTCAGCTCAGACTCAGTCAAGGCCCAAGAGAGCAGCCCTCCAGCTTCACTTCCTCACTGTGTCTCCATTCTTCCATCTGGGGCATGGGCCTCTAATCTCTTTAGTCACTAAGTCATATTCGACTCTTTGTGATCCATGAACTGCAGCATGCCAGGCTTCACTGTCCTTCACCATCTCCCTGAGTTTGCTCAAACTCATGTCCATTGAGTCTGATGCCATCCAACCATCTCATCCTCTATTGCCGCCTTCTCCTCTTGCCCTCAATCTTTCCCAGCATCAGGGTCTTTTCCAGTGAGTCAGTTCTTTGCATCATGTGGCCAAAGTATTAGAGATTCAGCTTCAGCATCAGTCCTTCCAAAGAATATTCAGGGTTGATTTCTTTTAGGATTGACTGGTTTGATCTCCTTGCTGTCCAAGGGACTCTCAAGAGTCTTCTCCAGCACCACAGTTTGAAAGCATCAGTTCTTCGGCACTCAGCCTTCTTAAGTCTGCTGCTGCTGCTGCTAAGTCGCTTCAGTCATGTCCAACTCTGTGCGACCCCATAGATGGCAGCCCACCAGGCTCCTCTGTCCCTGGGATTCTCCAGGCAAGAACACTGGAGTGGGTTGCCATTTCCTTCTCCAATGCATGAAAGTGAAAAGTGAAAGTGAAGTCGCTCAGTCGTGTCCGACTCTTCGCAACCCCATGGAGTGCAGCCCACTAGGCTCCTCCGTCCATGGGATTTTCCAGGCAAGAGTGCTGGAGCGGGGTGCCATTGCCTTCTCTGCTAGCAGAGAAGGGACTGTTTACGTCTTCACAGGGCCACCATGAAGGTGTCTTCTGGCTATGACAACAGTCACCCCATTTCTTTGTCCTCACTCCTTCCAAGAGTTCCCCTCCTGCTATTCAGATTCTGGTAAACTTGGGTGCTTTTTCTTTCACCCTCACAGGATGGGCTTTGCCTCGCCCATCACTGACATTGTAGTGGAGATCTGAGTCCCTATGTTTCCCTCCCTCCAAAACCTCTATAGTCAAGCCTCTTCTGTGAAAGGTTCACCCCCTTTTAAAGGTGCCAATTGGCACATTTGGAAAAGGGCAGGGGAGTTCTGAGACGCTGAGATCCATCCTCCTGCTCCTGAAATCTTTAAGCAGCCATCTCCTCTATTTCCCACCTTAGTAAACTCAGGGAGGCAGGGACCACACAGATGTCCTAGCACGTGTCCAGAGGAAGCCAGGCTGGGGTAGGACAGCTTGTAATTCTGGCCAGCCCCAAGGTGAGTCAGCCTCCCTACAGGCAGACCCTGGCTCCTCTCGTCCAGTCTGGAGGGAAGATGCCAAACTGCACACCTTGTGGGCAGCCGCTGAGCCAAAGACTGCCTCCCCGACCCCCCAGCCCGCATCTGCGCATGCTCCACATGGCGGCGGGCCTCCTGCGTCCTTGCTGGCATCGGATGAAGGGGCCTGGGAGGCTCCAGCGCAGCCACTGCCTTGGGAAGCCATCCCTCTAGTGGTCAGAAAAGATCCCGGCCGTCCAGGGAAGAGGCAGCGCCTCACTCAGGTCCTGAGTCCACGCCGGTCCCTGCCCGGAACTGACTGCGCTGAAGCCTTCTGTCCCCACGCAGCGGGTGGACATGGAGCCAGCCAAGGCCACCCCTGCCGCCCGGTCTCCCTGCAAGAGCCAGGGTTGGAAGGCCGCCTCCTTTGCCGTGGCTTGAAGTGGTTTGCACCGACCGAGTCCAGAGATGTAATAACCGTCCTCTATTTTCTATGAGAAGATTTATTCAAAAATAAATTTAGCTAAGGGGAAAAAGTTAAAAAAAAAAAAAGGAAAACAGAGGGACAGATTTTCCTGTTGACCAGCTGCCAGGGATTGAAACGTTGAGGCAGCCAGTCCCTTCGGAGGAGACAGCTGTAACATTTCACGGTGTAAAGTCAGCGAATTTCCACCGGCCTGCCTGCCAGAGACCGCAAAATGGTTTCAAACAACGGCTCGCTTCATGATATTTGTGTGTGTGTGTGTGCGTGTGTATGTGAGTGCGCATGTGTTTGAGAAAAAGGCGAGGGTGGGAGCAGGGTGGGGAGAGAAGGAGCGAAAAAGTGTCCTCCCGCGGCCGGCCGAGTGGGCAGGGGCGCGGGAGCCGATTAATGAAAATGTTTCGCTGGCACGAGGGGTTTGATTGCCCCACTGCAAAATTGCTTGCAGATTTGAAAACAGCATGTTTCATTTCAAACTCATTCTCTTGCCATACATTAGCACTTGTCAATGTAACCATTAAGCGCAGGCAGTGCAGAAATTTAATTACAAAACCATTTATTTTATTGAAAGAAAAATAAACCCAAGCTACCTCAAATGCATTAGGTAGGTTCAAAACATGTTCAGCTGATAACACCCAAGGGTAGGGAGGCTGCTGCAGGAATAAATGCGTCTTTCATGTGCGGTGGGGACTCGATATTAGAAACAGCTGCCTATAGGTCGCTCTTTATTTAAGTTCAATTATGAATTAAAAAACAACTGATTTAATGAAGGGACTTTTTATATCTGAAGTTACTCAGCTGTGGTATGCATTCTTCTCTTCCCATTTTTGCCTCCCCTTTCGGGCGTTTGAATTAAAAATGTTAATTAGGCGAACAAGACTTTTTATTGAATGGGGTCTCCCTCCTTCCCTCTCCCCACCCCCCCACCCCCCACATCTCAGGCTTGTCTTTTGTTCTCTTAATGGTGGAAGAACGCGCGGTCTGTGGTATTAAAGGAAGTCACAAAAATGTGCTAAACACATCAAAAAGTCTCCAATCTGTGTCTTATTTATGTCTTCTTCCCCTCTCCCCCATGTGCGTCTTCTGGGCGGTTGGAAAGCCGGCAGCGTAAGGCTCTCTGGTGAAATAATAGATTTGGGTCAAGCTGTAGGCTGATGTCATGCTGGAGACGGCTTCTCTTAGCACTAATGAGCTGCCAATAACGCGTCTGTTTTACTATTCTGCTGGAAAGGGGAAAAACGAGTTATAACCTTAGCGGTTTGGACTGATTTGTCAATTTAAAGTGCTTTTTTTTCTCCCCCTGTCTGAGATATCTACCCACAATTTCTTACAGACATCTCCTGCAGTCCACTCAAAGGAGGAATCTGGAACGCAAAGGTTTGCTTTTTTTTTTTTGACTTTCTCTAGTGAGAATGTGAATCTAAAATTTCAGGGAGGCATCATTTGTCTGGCAGGAAGTGGGAAGCAGGATGTAGGTCCCACAGAGGGGGCTCTGGGACTGAAATTTCAGTTTGAGCTCTTGGAACCAAACTTACCCACAGTAGCGGACCTGTGACACTGAGATAGCAATGGGTTTACACGTGTCATTGTTTTTCAGGGTGAGACCTGAGGAGGACATCCTGGCCCTTTTCAGAAGGGCCTCCACGCCTCCTTTGCCTCTTGCACAACCACTGTGACACTCTCTGGGCGGGGGTGGAGGGCGGGGAAATGGGCTGTGATTGTCCAAACTGTGCTGAAACCTCCCAGGAGCAAAACCTGAGCAGCTACACTGTCCTGGCGTCTTGGAAACTGGCTTGATGGGCAATATCTGGGTCTCAGGTTGAGACCTGGATGGTCTGCTCTGCTCCTGACATGCGCTCTCCATTCCNTCTCTGGGTGGGGGTGGAGGGCGGGGGAATGGGCTGTGATTGTCCAAACTGTGCTGAAACCTCCCAGGAGCAAAACCTGAGCAGCTACACTGTCCTGGCGTCTTGGAAACTGGCTTGATGGGCAATATCTGGGTCTCAGGTTGAGACCTGGATGGTCTGCTCTGCTCCTGACATGCGCTCTCCATTCCAAAGACCCAGGGAGCCTGAGGCAAGGAAAACATTCAGAAAGAGAAACTCACCACTTTTACCAATAGATTTAGATAATCACTTGTTTGGGAGGGAGGAAAAAGGGCAGAAGAATACAGGATAAGGAAGTTGGGAGGGGCAGGTGTTTGTGTCCTAATTTACTATTCTAAGAGAATTGGAATCTAACTTGAGCCCTGTAAATCAAGGAAGCCCCAGAATAGAGTGGACCTCCATCCTGTTATCACATGTGCACCCAGCAGAGAAAATAGCAAAACACTACAAACATTCACTGGTGGGGTCACGAAGGTGATGGCCCATTCTGACCCAGCCAAGGAGATGCCAGTATTCCATGACTGGGTGTAAGAAAGAACAGGAGGAAAAGGGGGATGATGGGAAAAGAGGGCTGGTTGGCTAAGGCACTGTTACTGAAAGAACTGCCATTAGGAATACGTGCTATAGACTTTATGAACATTTTATTTCACTCAGTAAAAGCTCATGCCAACACCACATTCTTCTGCTTATGTCTCTCCCTCTTTGGTGCTTGGGATCGATGGAGGTGTTTCAGCTGGCTTTCAGCTCTTGTTAAAGGAGCAATTTCTAATTAAGTGATGTTTCCTGGCCTGGGCTGCAGGCAGGAGAGTTCCAAAACTGTATCCTAGCTTTAGAAACAGCGATGGTTTTAAAAATGAAAGCAACTCAGTGGATTACTCAAGAATGATTTCTTTTATTCTTGTTGTCTTTGGGAGTAAGAAGTAAATTCCTAGGAAACAGAGGAGGTTTCCTCTCCTAGGTGTTGACTTGGCAAAGCAGATGGAGCAAACAATTTCTTCAAAACCATCTGGTAGCTTAGAAGCAAGAATTAGGGAAAGTTAAATGAGCTTGCCTCGACAGTAGCCTTCTGAGCAGTGTGAATAGATAAAGAAAATATACATATACCCATATGTATATACATATACACACATATGCAATGGAATATTATTCAGTCATAAAAAGGAAGGGCATTCTGCCATTCGCTACACATGGATGAGTCTGGAGGGCTTATGCTAAGTGAAATAAGCCAAACAAAGACAAATACTGTATAGTATCACTTATATGTGGAGTCTTACAAAAAAGAAAAGCTGATTTCATAGAAACAGAAAACAGAATCCTGATTTCTAGGATCTGGAGGAGAAGGGAGAAATGGGATAATGTAAGTCAAAGGGTACAGATTTTCAGCTATAAGAAGAATAAATTCTGAGGAGCTGATTTACAGCATGGTGACTATAGTTAATAATATGGTATTAAGTACTTGAAAGTTTCTTAGAATAGGTCTTAAGCATTCTCACCACAAAAAACTCATGTTAACTATGTGAGATGATATGTACGTTGATTGTCTTGATCTTGATAATCAGTCTATATATATAGAGATTATTTTATATATATATATATATATATGCAAGAGACACAAGAGATGCATGTCCAATCCCTGGGTCAGGAAGATCCCCTGGAGGAGAAAATGGCAACCCATTCCAGTATTCTTGTTAGGAAAATCCCAAGGACAGAGGAGCCTGGCAGGTTACAGTCCATGGGGTCAAAAAGAGTCTGACATGACTGAGTGACTAAGTACACATTATTTATGTAATATATATTATAAACTATTATATATAATAGTATATTATATAATAATATTATAATACACAATCTATTATAATTATTATACATTACATAAATAAAATATATAACATTATATTATTGTATATATGGCAGAAAAAAAATTTTTTAATTTATAATTATAGCAGGATAGTTTAACACTTCTTTCTGATAGAACCACCAGAAAAAAAGTTCAGTAAAGATATAAGATTCATAACAACTTATTGATATTTATATAACACCACACCCAAGAAGTTAAGGACATTATTTTCAGCTGTACAAGTTTACCAAGAGAGGCCATATCCTGGGCTAAAAAGCAAGTCCTAACAAAATAAAAGATTGAAATAATAGTACTGTGTATCCTCTAATCACAATGTAATTAAATTAGGTATCAAAAAAAAAATAAGATACCTAGGAAAAAATCCAAATATTGGGAAATTAAATGCACACTTCCCAACAACCCATGGGTGAGAGAAGAAATCAGAGAGAAACAAGAAAATATCAGCAATGAAGTGATAGCAACAGTACAACAAAATTTGTGAGATGCAGCTAAAAGAGTGCTTAGAGGGAATTTTATGGCTTTAAATGCTTATATTAGAAAAGAAAAATGGTCTAAAATCAGTAACTTAAGATTCCAGTCGAACCCAAAGTAAACCAAAGTCCAAATCCATGGATATGGAACCCAAGGTTATGGTGAACCAAATATCCTAGGCCCTTTTACTCTAAGGGACTTGAGCATCCATGAATTTTGGTAACTGAGGGGGTCCGGCAACTGATACCCTGTGGATACCAAGGGAGGACTGTAGAACAAACAATAAAGATGAGAGCAGAAATGAATGTGGTGAGAATCAGACGCACAATGCAAATAATTAATAGCCCCAGACTTGTTTCTTTCTAAAGAACAAAAAAATTTGGTATTTTATTAGACTGCTCAAGAAAAAGAGAGCACAAATTATCAATATCAGAAATGAAAAGGGATTATCAAGACAGATCTTACTGACATGAAAATAATAAAAAGAGAATATGAGTGAAAGTCACTCAGTCATGTCTGACTCTTGCCCGGGTCTCCCACATTGAAGGCGGATTCTTTACCATCTGAGCCACAAGGGAAGCCCAAAAGAGAATATGGGAATGTTTGTAATAAAGGACTTTATATCAATAATTTATACAAAATAGATGAAATAGAAAAATTCTTTTCTATAAATCTCTAACATTTACACTACATGAAACAGAAAATCTAAATTCTAGGCACAGGTGATTTCACTGGTAATTTCTATCAAACATTCAAAGAAGAAAAAACATCAAACGTACACAAACTCTTTCAGAAAATAGAGAAGAACTGGGTACACTTCTCAACTTGTTTCATGATGCCTGCAAAATTTTAATACTGAAACCCATCAAATACATATATAAAGGGGCTAATATCACTTATGGACTAGATGTAAAATTCTTAATGAAATCTTAGCAGATTAAACCCAACAACACCTAAAAAAGAATAATATATGACCATGAGGGTTTGGGGATTTCCTGATAGCTCAGTTGGTAAAGAATCTGCCTGCAATGCAGGAGACAGTTATTCCTGGGTTGGAAAGATCCACTGGAGAAGGGATAGGCTATCCATTCCAGTATTCTTGGGTTTCCCTTGTGGCTCAGCTGGTAAAGAATCTGCCTGCAATGTGGAAGACCTGGGTTCAATCCCTGGGTTGGGAAGATCCTCTGGAGAAGGGAAAGGCTACCCACTCCAGTATTTTGGTTGGAGAATTCCATGGGCTGTATGGTCCAGGGGGTTGCAAAGAGTTGGACATGACTGAGCGACTTTCACTTTCATGAGGGTTTATCCCATGAAGGCAAAGTTTATTTAATATTCAAAAATTAATCAGTATAATTTACCACATTAACAGAGGAGAAAAATCATATGGACTCTTTGATACATGCACAGAAAGCAGCTGACAAAATTTAGCATGTATTTATTACAAAAATTCTCAGCAATCTAGGAGAAGAAAGGAAGTTCTTCAGAATGACCAAGGGTATAAAGATGAAATACTGAACACTTTCCCAGTAAGTCTGAGAACAAGGCAAGGATGTCTACTTTCATGACTTCTATTCAACGTCATACTGGTGGTGTTAGCCATTGCAAGAAGGCAAGAAAAAGAGGTAAAAGGTTTAAAGATCAGAAAGCAAGAAAAAGCTGTTTCTATTTGTAGGTGATGTGATTTCTTAGGTAGGAAGTTATAATCTACAAAACTATTATTAGAACTATAAATGGATTTAACAATGTTGCATGTTACAAAGTTAATATGAAAAAATTATTTTTATATACTTGCAGCAAACAATTAGAAAATGAAGTAGAAAAAAATTAATTTACAAGAGTGACCAAAATGCTTAGAAATAAATTTAACAAAAGATATGCAAGGCCTATACACTGAAAACTATAGAATATTTCTGAGAAAATTAAAACATAAATATATGGAGAAATATATTTTGTTCATGAATTAGAAGAACCCATTCCTTGTTATAAAAAAGTCAGTTCTGGAACAAGATGGTGGAGGAGTAGATGGACGTGGAGTATATCTTTCTCCACGGATGCATCAGGAATACACCTNAAAAGATATGCAAGGCCTATACACTGAAAACTATAGAATATTTCTGAGAAAATTAAAGCATAAATATATGGAGAAATATATTTTGTTCATGAATTAGAAGAACCCATTCCTTGTTATAAAAAAGTCAGTTCTGGAACAAGATGGTGGAGGAGTAGATGGACGTGGAGTATATCTTTCTCCACGGATGCATCAGGAATACACCTTCAAACACAGAAGTGCATGCAGAACACCAGCTGAGAGAGGACAGGAGTACCTGACCAGTGGAAAAGAATATATAGAACCACGCAAGACTTGGTAGGATGGAGGAACTAGGGGGAAAAGCAGGAGTGTTAGTAGGCCTGGACCTTTCCTCGGTGGGTAGGGTAACTGAAGCAGGGGTCTGATTCCCACATCAGGGCAATTGTCTGAGTCAGAGGAGAAACTTTTAAGGCTGAGAGTGAAACAGCTGATCTGTGGCAGCCTAATGGAATGAGAATCAGATAGTCCTTGCCACAGGCATACATACCCCAGATAGGGATGCAGGTTCCCTGGAAGGCGCAGTTTCTGGGAGCTGGAGTTTAGGAATTGTGGAGCAATCTCAGAGTGAGGGCTGCTATTGATTGAGGAGAGTCAGATCGCGAGGATGTGAGGGAGGGGACTGTGGTGGAAAACGCCTGTGGAGAAAAGCTGGGCAGCCATGGAAGCAAGGCGATACTGCTGAGTCCCGTGTAGGGGGTGGGGCCATCACCATAGCCTCTCCCCCCGCATGCCATCAGCAGCAGCAGAACAACAGAGAGGCTGGCCTTCAAATGCCTGCCACTGAACTACAGAATGGGACTCCACCCAGGGTGCCCCTTTAAGTGCCTGATGCGCAGAGCTACAGAGTGGGGGGGGGGCCCTCTATGTGCCTGATGTGCCAAACAACAGAGAAGGACCCCAGGCAAGGGAACCCTCTAAGTGCCTGAACGGGCAGAGCTATGGAGAAAGACTGGCCAAAGACACCTTCTGATCACCAGCTACAAGAGGCTCAAAAAAACCTCTGACAGAGCCATAACTCCTATGGTGGAGGCAGTCCATGTCTCTGCACATTTGGCACCGCCAGGGTCCCTGCAAGCCAAGCAGCTGCACCACCTTCATGCTCAACTCTCACTGGGGCAGAGCTGCCACAGGCAAAAACAAGTCTTGCATCTATGTGCACAGGGTCACTTTGGTCATGTCTGACTCTTTGTGACCCTGTAGATGGTGGCCTGCCAGGCTTCTCTGTCAGGGGGGTTCTCCAGGCAAGAATACTGGAGTGTATTGGCTATTACTGGTTGCCATACCTGTCTAGAGTACTATATTTCCTGCTGCCCTAGCCGCCAGCTCCCCTGAGTACCTGGTACTGCCAGAATCCCTGTGACCCAAGAAGTTGCACCACCTCCAAACCTGGCCCTCACAGGGGCAAACCCAAGTCCTCCAGGGCAGACTCAGGAGCAATCCCAGTGGATGACCCACATGCAGAGGTGGAAATAAAACCACAATTGAAACCCACGGGCAGTGTGGCTTAGGAAGAAGACCCAAAACCTTCCCACCAGCTGTACAAGCTGCAGATTAAATCCAGGCAGACTCTGTGTCTATGGAATATATAAAAGGACATTTTGAGCTCCCACAAGAGAAAACCACTAGTTCTGATAGCTGTGGACATTAGAGGCAGGAACACACAGGAGTAGGACCAGATTAGTAGGACCCATAACAGGTCCAGAGATCAGCACAGTGTGGAGAGCATCCTAGGGAGAGGTCAAGCCTTGAGCCTTTGGAGTGGGAACACTGACTCCAAGACCCTAGACTACCAGAGAACTAACCCTAGGGAGTATCAAATAGTGAGACTCACACAAAGGAAACCACCTGAATACAAGACCTGGCATCACCCAACCACCAGTAGCACCCTGTGCAGGACACCTCATCTAAACAATAAGGAAAATAAAAATACAAACCCGATCATCACCAGACAGGATTACCACCTCACTCAGCCTTGCCCATCAGAGGAAAAACAAACAAAAAACCCAGCACAAATCTCACCCTGTATGAAGCTTACACAAATCACTGGACCAACCTTAGGAGGACAGAAATCAAGACAATATCAAATGCACTAACATTCAAATTTTAGGGGTCCCAGAAGAAGAAGAGAAAAAGAAAGGGTATGAGAAAGTTTTTGAAGAGATTATAGTTGAAAATTTCCCTAACAGGAAAAATGAAAAGGTCAATAAAGTCCAAGAGGTGCAAAGAGTCCCATACAGGATATACCCAAGAAGAAACATGCCAAGACACATACTAATAAAACTAACAAAGACTAAACACAAAGAAAGAATATTAAAAGCAGCAAGGGAAAAGCAACAAGTAACATACAAGAGAAACCCCATACACTTAGCTGATCTTTCAGCAGAAACTCTGCAGGCCAGAAGGGAATGGTAGGATATTTTTAAAGTACTGAAAGGGAAAAGTCTACAACCAAGACTACTGTACCTGGCAAGGATCTCATTCAAAATTGATGGAGAAATAAAAAGCTTTTCAAATAAGCAAAAGTTAAGGGAATTCAGTACCACCAAATCAGCTTTACAATAAATGTTAAAGGGACTTACATTGTCAAGAAATACAAGAGAAGAAAAAAAGATGTACAACATCAACCCCAAACAATTAAGAAAATGGCACTAGGAACATATATACTGATAATTACTTTAAATGTAAATGGATTAAATGCCCCAACCAAAAGACACAGACTGGCTGAATGGATACAAAAGCAAGACCCATATATATGCTGTCTACAAGAAACCCACTTCAGACCTAAAGATACATATAGACTGAAAGTGAGAGGATGGAAAAATATATTCCATGCAAATGGGAAGCAAAAGAGAGCTGGAGTAGCAATCCTCATATCAGACAAAGTAGACCTTAAAATAAAGAAGATTACAAGAGAGAAGGAAGGACACTACATAATGATCAAGGGATGAATCCAAGAGGAAGATAGCAATTGTAAGTATCTATGCACCTCAATACATAAGACGAACACTGACAGACATAAAAGGAGAAGTTTACAGTAGCACAATAATAGTAGGAGACTTTAACACCCCATTCACACCAATGGACAGATCATCAAAACAGAAAATTAATAAGGAAACAAGTCTTAAATGATACATTAGATGAGATGGATCTCATTGATATTTTCAGGGCATTCCATCCAAATGCAGAAGAATACACCTTCTTCTCAAGTGCAGATGGAACATTCTCCAGGATAGACCACATCTTGGGTCACAAATCAAACCTCAGTAAATTTAAGAAAATTTAAGAAATCATATCAAGCATCTTCTCTGACCACAACACTATAACACTAGATATCAATTACAAGGAAAAAGAATGTAAGAAACACAAACACATGGAGATTAAACAATTCTTTTCTAAATAACCAACAGGTTACGGAAGAAATCAAAAGGGAAATAAAAAAATTTCTAGAAACAAATGACAATGAAAACATGACAACTCAAAACCTATGAGATGCAGCAAAAGCAGTTCTAAGAGGAAAGTTTATAGCAATACAATCCTACCTCAAGAAACAAGAAAAACATCAAATAGACAACCTAACTTTACACCCAAAACAACTGGAAAAAGAACAAAAAACTCCCAAAATTAGTAGAAGGAAAGATATCATAAAGATCCAAGAAGAAATAAATGAAAAAGAAATGAAAGAAATAATAGTAAAGATTGCTGCTGCTGCTGCTGCTGCTAAGTCGCTTCAGTCGTGTCCGACTCTGTGCGACCCCACAGATGGCAGCCCACTGGGCTCCCCCATCCCTGGGATTCTCCAGGCAAGAACACTGGAGTGGGTTGCCATTTCCTTCTCCAATGCATGAAAGTGAAAAGTGAAAGTGAAGTCGCTCAGTCGTGTCTGACTCAGCGACCCCATGGACTGCAGCCTACCAGGCTCCTCCGTCCATGGGAGTTTCCAGGCAAGAGTACTGGAGTGGGATGCCATTGCCTTCTCCATAGTAAAGATTAATAAAACTAAAAGCTGGTTCTTTGAGAAGATAAACAAACTTGACAAACCGTTAGCCAGACTCATCAAGAAAAAAACAAAGAATCAAATCAACAAAAATAGAAATGAAAAAGCAGAGGTTACAACAGACAATGCAGAAATACAAAGGCTAATAAGAGACTATTATGAACAACTATATGACAATAACATGGATAACCTGGAAAAAATGGACCGATTCTTATTCAATCTTCCAAGACTGGACGTGGAAGAAATAGAAATTATGAACAACTCAATTACAAGCACTGAAATTGAAGCTGTGATCAAAAATCTCCCAAAAAAAACAAAAGCCCAGGACCAGATGGCTTCACAGGAGAATTTAATCAAACATTTAGAGAAGAGCTAATGCCTATCCTTCTAAAACTCTTTAAAAAAATTGCAGGGGAAGGAGCACTTCCAATCTCATTCTATGAGGCCACCATCACCCTGATACCAAAACCAGACAAAGACAACACAAAAAAGAAAACTACAGGCCAATATCACTGATGAACACAGATGCAAAAATCCTCAACAAAATTTTAGCAAACAGAATTCAGCAACACATCAAAAAGTTATATATCACAATCAAGTTGGGATTAATCCAGGGATGCAAGGATTCTTCAATATACACAAATCAATCAATGTGATACACCATATTAACACATTGAAAGATAAAAACCATATGATAATCTCAATAGATGCAAAAAAAGCCTTTGACAAAATTCAGCACCCATTTATGATTAAAACTCTTCAAAAAATGGGCATAGTAAAGGCCATATATGATAAGCCTACCGCAAACATATTCTCAATGGTGAGAAACTGAAAGCATTCACCCTAAGATCAGGAACAAGACAAGGGTGTCTACTTTCCCCACTATTATTTAACATAGTTCTGGAAGTCCTCACTACAGCAATCAGAAAAGAAAAAGAAATAAAAGGACTCCAGATCAGAAAAGGAGAAATAAAGCTCTCACTGTTTGCAGATGACATGATACTGTACATAGAAAACCCTAAAGATAGTATCAGAAAATTACTAGAGCTAATCAGTGAATTTAGCAAAGTTGTAGGATATAAGATCAATACACAGAAATCATTTGCATTTTTATATACTAACAGTGAAAAATCAGAACAAGAAATTAAGTAATCAATCCCATTCATCATTGTGAGGAATCAATCCCATTCACCACATTGCAACAAAAAGAATTAAATATCTAGGAATAAACTTACCTAAGGAGACAAAAGAACTACATACAGAAAATTATAAGACACTAACGAAAGAAATCAAAGATGACATAAACAGATGGAGAGATATTCCATGTTTCTGGGTAGGAAGAATCAATATTGTGAAAATGACTATACTACCAAATACAATCTAAAGATTCAATTCTATCCCTATCAAATTACCAATGACATTTTTTCACAGAACTAGAACAAAAAATTTCACAATTCGTATGGAAACACAAAAGACCCCAAATATCCAAAGTAGTCTTGAGAAAGAAGAATGGAGCTGGAGGAATCAATCTTTCTGACTTCAGATTGTACTACAAAGCTATAGTCATCAAGACAGTATGGTACTGGCACAAAAACAGAAATATAGACCAATGGAACAAGATACTGCTGCTGCTGCTAAGTCACGTCAGTCATGTCCGACTCTGTGCGATCCCATAAATGGCAGCCCACTGGACTCCCATCCCTGGGATTCTCCAGGCAAGAATACTGGAGTGGGTTGCCATTTCCTTCTCCAGTGCATGAAAGTGAAAAGTTAAAGTGAAGTTGCTCAGTCGTGTCTGACTCTTTGCGACCCCTTGGACTGTAGCCTACCAGGCTCCTCTGTCCATGGGATTTCCCAGGCAAGAGTACTGGAGTGGGTTGCCATTGCCTTCTCCGGGAACAAGATAGAAAGCCCAGAAATAAACCCATGCACCTGTGGGTACCTTATTTTTGGCAAAGGAAGCAAGAATATACAATAGGGCAAAGACAGCCTCTTCAATAAATGGTGCTGGGAAAACTAGATGTAAAAGAATGAAATGTAAAAGAATTTTATTACATATAAAATAATGAAATTAGAACACTTCCTAGCACTATACACAAAGATAAACTCAAAATGGATTAAAGACCTAGATGTAAGACCAGAAACTATAAATCTCTTAGAGGAAAACATAGGCAGAACACTAGATGACATAACTCAAAGCAAGATCCTCTATGACCCACCTTCTACAGTAACGGAAATAAAAACAAAAGTAAACAAGTGGGACCTGATTAAACTTAAAAGCTTTTGCACAGCAAAGGAACGTATAAGCAAGGTGAAAAGAAAACCCTTGCAATGGGAGAATATAATAGCAAATGGAACAACTGACAAAGGATTAATTTCCAAAATATACAAGCAGCTCACACAACTCAATACCAGGAAAACAAACAACTTAGTCAAAAAGTGGGAAAAAGACGGGAAGAGACGTTTCTCCAAAGAAGACATACAGCTGACTAAGAAACACATAAAAAGATGCTCAACATTGCTCATTATTACGGAAATGCAAATCAATACAACAATGAGATATCACCTCACACCGGTCAGAATGGCCATCATCAAAAAGTCTACAAACAATAAATTCTGGAGAGGGTGTGGAGAAAAGGGAATGCTCTTGCACTGTGGGTGGGAATGTAAATTGATACAGCCACTGTGAAAGATGGTGTGGAGATTCCTTAAAAAACTAGGAATAAAACCACCATATGACCAGCAATCCCACTCCTAGGCATATACCCTGAGGAAACCAAAATTGAAAGAGATACATGCATGCCATTGTTCACTGAAGCACTATTTACAATAGCTAGAACATGGAAGCAACCTAGATGCCCATCGACAGATGAATGGATAAAGAAGTTGTGGTACATATATACAATGGAATATTACTCAGCAATAAAAAGGAACACTTTTGAGTCAGTTCTGATGAGGCGGATGAACCTAGAACTTATACAGAGTGAAGTGAGTCAGAAAGAGAAAGATAAATATCATATTCTAATGCATATATACAGAATCTAGAAAAATGGTACTGAAGAATTTACTTATAGGGCAGCAATGGAGAAACAGATATAGAAAATAGACTTATGGACATGGGGAGAGGGGAGGAGAGGGTGAGATGCATGAAAAGAGTAACATGGAAACTTACATTACCATATGTAAATAGATAGCCAAAGGGAATGTGCTGTATGGCTCAGGAAGCTCAAACAGGGCCTCTGTATCAACCTAGAGGGTTGGGATGGGGAGGGAGAGGGGAGGGAGTTTCAAAAGGGAGGGAATATATGCATACCTATGGGTGATTCATGTTGGGGTTTGACAGAAAACAACAAAATTCTGTAAAGCAATTATTCTTCAATTTAAAAAATTAATTAAAAATTAATTTTTAAAAAGTCAGTTCTTTCCAAATGTATCTATAGAGTCAATGCAAGATTCCAGCATCCCTTTTTGTAGCAATTAATAAGCCAATTTTAAAATTTTATGTGGAACTAGAACTGACCTAGAATCGCCAAGATATTTTTATAAAGAATAGCAAAGTCTTTAGTCTACTACCCGGTTTCAAGGCTTGTCATAAAGCTACTGAAATCAGGACAGTGTGGTATTGGCTAAAGGACAGACATAGAGATCAATAGAACAGAACAGAGAGTTCAAAAATAGACTCAGAAGTATATTGTCTGATTTTTCACAAATGTGCAAAGGCAATTCAAAGGAGAAAAATGATCTTTTTGATACTGGAACAATATGTCATGAAGAAAAAGAAAGGTGAAAGAAGAAAGAAACTTTCTATACTCTCCATACCTTGTATTTAGAACTAAACTTGCATAAATGATCTAAATATAAAACCTTAGATTCTACAACATCTAGAAGGAAACAGAAGAAAATTTGTATGGTCTTGCGAAAGATTTATTAGATACAACATCAAAAAAATCACAAAAAAAGAGAAATTAGAGTTCATCCAAATTAAGCAAGAAATAAACTATCACTTTATTAATAGCTGGAAAATTGAGACTTGCACCAGGTCAGAAAGCTAGCAAATGGCAGAGCCTGGAAATGAACTCAGGGTAGTCTGATTCGAGAATCTACATTTTGGCATGTAGCATTCTGAGTTGCTCTGTTCACAAGAGACAACACAGGGAGCATGGACTTCAGTAGCACAGCTGAACCTCTGGCTAATAGGCCAGGACTGCACCCTCAGCCGCCCAGTCTCCACCTGGGGAGGCCTGAGTGCTTGAGCTTTAACATTGAAGGAGCTTTCAGCAAACCTGGCAATGCTTCATTGCAAAAGAAAAAATGTTATGATGCAGGTTAGGGCCAGGCTGTCCTCCCTGAAGATTTGGTAGCTCAATCTTAATGACTTGTCATTGCTTAAAAGACAAGGGCCATCCATGTGACTGGTGTCACCCTAGAGGCTGTGCTGCAGAGAATTCTATTTTGCAAGAGCCCACCCCTCAGTCAGGGCTTCTACAGGGAGGGGTGGGAGAGCTTGGGGCTGAAATCCCAGCGTGGGCCCTCACTCACTGGACCTGCCCTACCTCTTTCTTTCCTGCAGCGCCTAACTCGGGACTAGGCATATGGGTATGTGTGTGCACTCAGTCAGTCAGCTGTGTCTGACTCTTTATGATCCTATGGACTGTAGCCCACCAGGCTCCTCTGTCCATGGGATTTTTCAGGCAAGAATACTGGAGTGGATTGCCATTTCCTTCTCCAGGGGATCTTCCCTGTCCAGGGATCAAATCCATGGTTCTTATGTCTGCTGCCTTGGCAGGGAGGTTCTTTACCACTAGCGCCACTTGGGAAACCTAGGTTTCAATAAAGATATTGCTCAAGAGATGGTTTTTAGATACCATTATTCACATTAGGGATTTATTTGTAGTTCAAAACTCCAGGCTTAGGCCATTAGATTATTTCCTCTGTGTTCTACAGAGCAGCACATATAAATCTCTTAGAAGTTCAGACTCTGATCTAGTAGGTCTGGGGTAGGGCCCAAGATTCTGCATTCCTAACAAGCTTTCAAGTGATACTCATACTGTCCATGGACCATCAAGATGATCAAGAATAGAGAACACAAATGCCAGAAATAGCTTCTTGCTTCCCTTTCAAGGAAGAGAGAATTCAACAAAATCATTTTCTTCCTGGGAGGAAAGACTCAATTAGTTCATTTCAATTTGCCTTGTGCATTCATTCATTTTAAAAAGATGGATTAAGACTATACTATGTTTGTATTACAGCCACCAGACAAGATGACAAGGTGTGAGTGCCAGGGCAGGCTCACAGGATGGTGACCTTCAAACAATTTGGACACATGTATTTAGAGGCTAGTTTTCTCTGGTGACTGAGGAGAGATAACTCAGCCTCCCTTCTGTCTTTCCAAGCCGCTTGAGTCTGGTTCAAACTTATAAATCTCTTGGAGAAAAAAAAAGTTGAATCTATTGAATGCCTTGAAGTGTCTCCTCCAGCCGCAACTTTCCTTCTTTCCATGAGACAGATCAAAGTATGTGCTGCTTGCCTTCACACTTTCTCTGGAAGAATTCTGCTATTTAAGTTTCCATCTTACTTATAATAGCTTGGCAGTCAGGAAAGGCCTTGACTGAGCCATCTTTGAATTGACACAGTTATATTTCATTCACCTACACTTGCTACTCAGCCCACTGCTGAGAAAACATAGACTTTGCCTTCATCACGCTTTCCATCCTCTTAAGGAAAGTAGGCTCACAGCTAAGCAATAAGATCATGTAGCCAAATCCTGGATCACGCTGTACCCAATCTAACTGTTGTGTAAGCAGGGACAGGTCACTGTGGCCTGGCGGGGCTTGTGGAAGGCTTTGTGGAAAGGGCTGGGCCAAGGCCTGAGGGACAGGAACATATTGTGAATCCAGAGAGGGTAAGCCAAGGCCAGGGGGGAAATTTTGCCGTCTGGACAAGTACACACAGGACCAGGCCTGCAGGTGGTCAGAACCCAGCTCCTCTGGGCTTTCAGAGTTTCTCCAGCCCCATGTTCCTCTTACAAGCACCAACCAAAAGTTCCACAAACATTTCCATCCTGAATTCAGCCAGGTTGGGATATTTCCTTCTACCAAAGAGAGAAGCCCGTGACTTTGACCTCAAAGCATAGAATGAAGGTGGAAAAACAATACTTGAATTTTTTCTTCAGAAAAAGGAAGCAACCACCAATAATTTGAAAATTCTTAATAGAGTAACAATTTAGGATGATAGCAGAAGCTGCTTGTCACGTGGAAAACTGTGAGGTACCTTCCCTGCACTGCAATTATGATACCATCATCACCAGGAGAAAGAGAGCCAGTAAAATAACATTGCTGACTTAGGTCTTTAAAATTCAGGGCTGCCTCCACGATCTGATGCTACACCAGGCCCTGGGCCTTTTCTTCACCTGCGCCACAATAAAACAGCAGGAATGGGTGATGGACAGAGAGCTTGGCGGGCTGCAGTCCATGGGGTTGCAAAGAGTCGGGCACAACTGAGCGACTGAACTGAACTGAACTGAAAATCATCCCCATGCTTTCTGGCCATTCTTCTGCCTTGTGGCAAGCTTCAGGTCAAAACTGTTGCAAGATGGGATTTGTTTGCTGTGTGTTTGTGGAATAAAGTGTTTTAACCATTTGGTGGAAGGAGGGAAAGATGAAACCAAGAGGGCTGGAGGGTTTCGACCTGCTGGGCCCCCCTTGGCAAGAGCAGGGAACTCCGGGGTAGCAGGATGGGGGGGGCCTAGGGCCCCTTCCTCTCAGCCCCAACTCTGGGCAGCTGCCCAGAACCTTGAGCTGGGAAGGTCCCTTCAGAGGGGCACCTGCACAATGAGAAAGGCCCAGGCGATAAAAGGGGCTACAGAGAGTCAAAGAACAGCATAGGCAAGGGCCACTGGGATCACCTCGGATCCTAGATACCCACTGCTTGGAACTTCTGCTCAAGAGGGTTTTGAGTTCTTTGGCCATTCAGGTCTAGGGGAGGAAAAACAATGACAGGAACAGAATTACATCTGTTTCCCATAGAGTCCCGTAACATGGGATATATCACACACCCTTGACCAGGACTTCACGGTCTTTAACATATGGACCTGAACTATCCTCCCAGCCCAGTTGTTCCCTGCACACAACACATGCTCCAGAAAGGCCAGGGCTCCCTATTCTCTGTCCCTCCAGCCAGGCACAGCCTTTCCTCCTTTCTCTCTTTTCTTAGTCGGACCCATCCTTCAAGATTGCTGACTCTACAGATCCACATTAAACTCTTCTTTCTCTAGAACTGGATTGCCCACACTGCCAACCACACCAAATTTAGCACCAGCAAAGCATGGACAACTAAAAGCATTGTTGGTAAAGAATTTGTTACTAGAAAATTTCTTTCAAAAGTACTGAAATAATCTTCATGGGAAAATATAAATTTTCTTGTATTTCTTTACTCTTATTTTGTTATTTATTGTTGTATTTATATTTAATTACCTTCAGGGGGACACCGTTGGAGAAGGAGATGGCAACCCACTCCAGTATTCTTGCCTGGAGAATTCCATGGACAGAGAAGCCTGGCGGGCTACAGTTTAGGGGGTTGAAAAGAGTCAGACACAACTGAGCGGCTATCACTCACTCAGGGGGACACCCTATAATCTTTCCAGGATTTAAGTCCCATAGACCTGAACCCTGCTGGTCCCTCTCTGACCACTTTCACCAGTGACAGCCTGTCCTGTATGTTAGGGTTTCTAATCATTCATGTCTTACATATAGTTATGTAACTGTTTTCTATCTCACCTTCTTATTAATCAGAATCTCCTTCTGGGCAGGCACTAAATTTTCAGCATGGTTACAAAATATGATGCTTGGAAAGCTGTTAGGACAGTGCTTGGCATACAGTAAAAATTCAGTGCATGTTAAATATTACTGTTGATATTATTTTAATTCTTTGTATCACCCTAAAGAAGAGATTTTTATTTTCTTCAAAGATTAGACTTGGGCAACCAGTAGGAGCTCAGTAAAAACTCATTAAATTAATTTGCAGTGATATAGTGTCTACTGAATTAAACAATGGGAACTTCCCTGGTGGTCCAGTGGCTCCGACTTCATGCTCCGAATGCAGGGGGACTGTTTTTCATCCCTGGTCAGGGAACTAGATCTCACATGCTGCAACCAAGAGTTTGAATGCCAACTAAAAGATCTTGCAGGTCACAATGAAGATCAAAGATCCTGTGAGTTGCAACTAAGACCCAGAGCAGCCAGATAGATAAATGAATGTTTTTTAAAAATGGATTCAAGAGCCAGCATACATAATGACTACAAGCACAGCCTCTGGAGATATGATGTGTATGTGTGTGTGCTAAGTTGCTTCAATCCTGTCCAACTCTTTGCAACCCTATGGACTTTGGTCTGCCAGGCTCCTCTGCCCAAGAGACTCTTCAGGCAAGAATACTGGAGTGGGTTGCCATGCCCTCCTCCAGGAGATCTTCCCAACCCAGGGACTGAACCCCTGTCTCTTAGGTCTCCTGCATTGGCAGTGTGTTCTTTACCACTACCATCATCTGGGAAGCCCAGAGATATGATACTTGGGTCCAAATCCTGGCATCACCATCTGCTGGACCTTAGGTCTCTGTTTCCTTGTCTGTAATGCCTATGTTATAGATTTGTTAAAAGAGAATTGTGCCATCAGCTCCATCTCAGATCATCAAGCCTTAGATCTCAGAGGCTGGGGACCCCTGCTCCACACCAACCCAGTCCTTGGATGTGGCTGTCCCTGAAGCTTCTCCTGGGTTGAGGGTAGGTTTCCTTGGGAGAATTTAATGGGTTAGCATTTCAACAGTGCATCACACTATGCCTGGAACATCAGTAAGTCCTATGTAACAATCTGAAATACAAATATTACCCATAGACATTCACTGTAGAGAAAAAGTTTCTAAGAAGTACCAAGAAAATGGGTGCTTTTAAAAATTAATTTGAGAGAATAGTTCCTCTTTTTTTTCAGATAAGCATTTGGTATGCTACTTACATTAATTCCTTACTCTTCTTCAAAGCAGATGCAATAGAATCTTTCCTTGGCAGGCTGTGACTAATAATTAAACTTAAAGTATATATCTTTATAATATTTTTATTCAAGTTCTCTTCTCCCTACGCTAGGCAGATGCTGTGATATTTCGCCTAACTCTTCCTCAGTACTGCCAAGAGTGCTGCCAGCTATCAGCCCTCCTTCAGAAACCTACCCTCAACCCAGGAGAAGCTTCAGGGATAGCCACATCCAAGGACTGGGTTGGTGTGGAGCAGGGGTCCCCAGCCTCTGAGAGCTAATGCTTGATGATCTGAGATGGAGCTGATGTAATAATAATAGAAATAAACGTAATGTGCCTCAGTTCAGTTCAGTTCAGTTCAGTCACTCAGTCACGCCTGACTCTTTGTGACCTCACTGACTGCAGTATACCAGGCTTCCCTGTCCGTCACCAACTCCTGGAGCTTACTCAAACTCATGTCCATTGAGTCGGTGATACCATCCAACCATCTCATCCTCTGTCGTCCCCTTCTCCTCCTGCATTCAATCTTTCCCAGCATCAGGGTCTTTTCAAATGAGTCAGTGCTTCACATCAGGTGGCCAAAGTATTGTAGTCTCAGCTTCAGCATCAGTCCTTCCAATGAATATTCAGGATTGATCTCCTTTAGGATGGACTGTATGGATCTCCTTGCAGTCCAGGGGACTCTCAAAAGTCTTCTCCAACACCACAGTTCAAAAGCAGCAATTCTTTGGTGCTCAGTTTTCTTTATAGTCCAACTCTCACATCCATATATGACTCCTGGAAAAATCAAAGCTAAGACTAGACAGACCTTTGTTGGCAAAGTAATGTCTCTTTTTCAATATGCTGTCTAGGTTGGTCACAACTTTTCTTCCAAGGAGCAAGTTTCTTTTAATTTCATGCCTGCAGTCACCATCCGCAGTGATTTTGGAGCTCCCGCAAAAGTCTGTCTTGAAGAATATTGTTTCCGTTGTTTCCCCATCTATTTGCCATGAAGTGATGGGACAGGATGCCATGATCTTAGTTTTCTGAATGTCGAGTTTTAAGCCAACATTTGCACTCTCCTCTTTCACTTTCATCAAGAGGCTCTTTAGTTCTTCTTTGCTTTCTGCCATAAGGGTGGTGTCATCTGCATATCTGAGGTTATTGATATTTCTCCCAGCAATCTTGATTCCAGTTTGTGCTTTATTCAGTCCAGCATTTCTCATGATGTACTCTGCATATAAGTTAAATAAGCAGGGTGACAACATACAGCCTTGACGTACTCATTTCCTGATTTGGAACCAGTCTGTTGTTTCATGTCCTGTTCTAACTGTTGCTTCTTGACCTTCATACAGATTTATAATGTACTTGAATCATCTCAAAACCATCCCTTCACCTTGGTCCATGGAAAAATTGTCTTCCACAAAACCAGTCCCTGGTGCCAAAAAGGTTGGGGATCGCTGGAGAGGCCAGTTCCCCTCACTCCAACTTGCAATAACTCTGAAGGTCATCCCAGCCCAAGAGCTCCCCATGGGTCAGCTGAGGCCTTTGATAAAGCCGCTTGATAGTCTAAGTTTTCTCTGCCCAGTTCTACTTTCCTTCCTCCCTTACTTAGGTGTTGATCCTAGGTGCTCTCTCTAAGCAATGCCCTGCCCACTCATCTCCATCTCAAAATTCACTTCCAGGGAACCCAGCCTGCAGTAACCAGTTATGGCAAATTCATTTGTTTTCAGTAATTATGATATGATCTGTAATTTACGATGACCTGGATTCCATCGGTAACACAGGTGAGTGTGGTTTGTCTGGGAAATCCTTTTGTATCTTTAATTATTAAAAGGTTTAATTGTTAACAGCAGTCTCTTTTCCTTAAAATATATTCCCAGTTTGAGTAATAAGTTATGCAGCCATGCTATCTGTACACAATCTCAATGTCCCCAGACCTCACTACTAGTGTGGAAAATGAGCTCTTATTAACATAGTCTGATTCCCCTCGTGTGGAGCTCCTGTTAAATGTGACTTTGTAACCTCAGTGCCCTTGTGACACTCTTTCCACTGAGCTTCCTCTCTGCCTTCCCAGCACATCTGAGCCACTCTCCAGAGCAAACACACTCTCAACAGCTCTCCCTGTTGTTTCACTCCTGCCTTCAACCCTCTTCACACCCAGTGCTGACAGCGTCTCCACTCTTCCCTGGAGCAGTGGTTCCCACAGATATGCTGCTTCTGGGCATCAGACAGCCTTTGAGTGTTTCAGCATTGCCACCAGGTCCAGATGGCCCAAGGAGGCCCCATGGATGCTCAGCCCTGACCAGGCTTTGAGCCTCTATTTCAGTTGCATCTCATACATCTACCTCCCCATGAAATAAGTAAAGAAACACATTCCCTTTTCTGGTGTGTATATATATATATATATATATATATATATATATATATATTAGCTGGATCCCACAGCAGGATGGCATGGGCCCTGAGTGGATGTAGTTCATCTCATATTGTCCAGCACGCTCTTTCTCACTCTGAGTCTACACAGGCCATCAAGGTGGCTGGATCAGGTTGGGATCGAAAAACAGCCTCCAAACTGTATATACCTACCTACCTCTAGTGGCTCAAGTTCTTTTTTCAGAAGTTTCCTTACACTCCAGGTAACTGAGTGGAGGAATTATAATCTAATTTCACACAAACCAGGTATATATACAGCCAGTCCTTGCTTTACACAATAATGCAGGACCATAAACACAATCGTGTAAGTTGAAACTCTGCAAAGTGATCTCCATAATCAATGGGAAACATGACAATTGTTCTGTGTTCTTTAGAAATTTTTGTCAAAGCATGAAAAACTCTTACTGTTGGTTCAAATGCATTGGGAAATGAAAAATTATTAAAACTAATATTTACTTCAGTTCAGCTGTTCAGTCATGTCTGACTCTTTGCGACACCATGGACTGCAGCACACCAGGCCTCCCTGTCCATCACCAACTTCTGGAGTTTACCCAAACCCATGTCCATTGAGTCGGTGATGCCGTCCAATCATCTCATCCTCTGTCATCCCCTTCTCCTCCTGCCTTCAATCTTTCCCAGCATCAGGGTCTTTTCAAATGAGTCAGTGTTTTGCATGAGGTGGCCAGAGTATTGGAGTGTCAGCTTCAGCATCAGTCCTTCCAATGAACACCCAGGACTGATCTTCTTTAGGATGGACTGGTTGGATCTCCTTGGACTCCAAGGGACTCTCAAGAGTCTTCTCCAACACCACAGTTCAAAAGCATCAATTCTTAGGCACTCAGCTTTCTTTATAGTCCAACTCTCACATCCATACATGACTCCTGGAAAAACCATAGCCTTGACTAGATGGACCTTTGTCAGCAAAGTACTGTCTCTGTTTTTTAATATGCTGTCTAGGTTGGTCATAACTTTCCTTCCAAGGAGTAAGCGTCTTTTAATTTTATGACTGCAATCACCATCTGCAGTGATTTTGGAGCCCCTGAAAATAAAGTCTGACACTGTTTCCACTGTTTCCCCATCTATTTCCCATGAAGTGATGGGACCGGATGCCATGATCTTCATTTTCTGAATGTTGAGCTTTAGGTCAACTTTTTCACTCTCCTCTTTCACTTTCATCAAGAAACTCTTTAGTTCCTCTTTGCTTTCTGCCATAAGGGTGGTGTCATCTGCATATCTGAGGTTATTGATATTTCTCCCAGCAGTCTTGATTCCAGCTTGTGCTTCATCCAGCCCAGCGCTTCTCGTGATGTACTCTGCATTTAAGTTAAATGAGCAGGGTGACAATATACAGCCTTGACGTACTCCTTTTCCTATTTGGAACCAGTCTGTTGTTCCATGTCCAGTCTAACTGTTGCTTCCTGACCTGCATATAGGTTTCTCAAGGGGCAGGTCAGGTGGTCTGGTAGTCCCATCTCTTTCAGAATTTTCCACAGTTTGTTGTGATCCACACAGTCAAAGGCTTTGGCATAGTCAATAAAGCAGAAATAGATGTTTTTCTGGAACTCTCTTGTTTTTTCGATGATCCAGTGGATGTTGGCAATTTGATCTCTGGTTCCTCTGCCTTTTCTAAAACCAGCTTGAACATCAGGGAGTTCACGGTTCACGTATTACTGAAGCCTGGCTTTGAGAATTTTGAGCATTACTTTGCTAGCGTGTGAGATGAGTACAATTGTGCAGTAGTTTGAGCATTCTTTGGCATTGCCTTTCTTTGGGATTGGAATGAAAACTGACCTTTTCCAGTTCTGTGGCCACTGCTGAGTTTTCCAAATTTGCTGGCATATTCAGTGCAGCACTTTCACAACATCATCTTTTAGGATTTGAAATAGCTCAACTGGAATTGCAATGGCACCCCACTCCAGTACTCTTGCCTGGAAAATCCCATGGATGGAGGAGCCTGGAGGGCTGCAGTCCATGGGGTTGCTGAGGGTCGGACATGACTGAGCGACTTCACTTTCATGCATTGGAGAAGGAAATGGCAACCCACTCCAGTGTTCTTGCGTGGAGAATCCCAAGGACGGGGGGAGCCTGGGGGGCTGCTGTCTACGGGGTCACATAGAGTTGGACATGACTGAAGTGATTTAGCAGCAGCAGCAGCAGCAACTGGAATTGCATCACCTCCACTAGCTTTGTTCGTAGTGATGCTTCCTAAGGCCCACTTCACTTCACGTTCCAGGATGTCTGGCTCTAGGTAAGTAATCACACCATCATGATTATCTGGGTCATGAAGATCTTTTTTGTACAGTTCTTCTGTGTATTCTTACCACCTCTTCTTAATATCTTCTGCTTCTGTTAGGTCCATATATTTTCTGTCCTTTATTGAGCCCATCTTTGCATGAAACGTTCCCTTGGTATCTCCAATTTTCTTGAAGAGATCTCTAGTCTTTCCCACTCTATTATTTTCCTCTATTTCTCTGCACTGATCACTGTGGAAGTCTTTCTTTTCTCTCCTTGCTATTCTTACTGCACTGTAATTTAAAACATTAGAAACATTGAAAATTACTGTGATTTATTTCTTTATAAAATACTTACCAAAAGTAGTTTGAACAGTTCTTGCCTTCTTTTTCTCATTGTATAACTGATGCTGTGGAGCAAGCATCTTGTCTATGCCTTGGTGCATTTTCACACTTGTTTCTAAATTTGGATCAACTTGCAGTATTTCTTGCAGTGCTATGAAATGTCTTTGAGCATACCTTTAAGGTGAAGTTTTGTATCACTTCTTCTGGAAGGCATTCATTTTCTTAGAATTTGGATGCAAATTTCACGACAGCACTCTTATCTGAGCTAGCAACTTTCCTGGTTGCTTAATATCTGTCAGCTCATGCTGATTCTAAAATAACGAGACAAGCCTTTATTGACAACAAAATGTTCTTCTTTATTTCCACAATTAATTTACTTATTTCCGGCTGTCCTGGGTCTTCATTGCTGTGTGGGCTTCTCATTGCAGAGGCCTCCCTTGTTGCGGAGCATAGACGCGAGGGCGTGTGGACTTCAGCAGTTGGGGCTCGTGGGCTGCAGAGCACTGGCTCAGTAGTTGTGGCACACGGGCTTGGTTGCTTCATGCATGTGACCAATCACAGACAGACTTTGAAAGAAGTGATGCTAGTGATCACATCACGATGAACATCTATTTTTTACAAAGTGAGCTGTGCCTTTGAGTGGGCAGTGTAATTTGTATTTTATGCAATTACAGTCTTACACTGTGGTGACACAAATCTGAAACATTTTGTTGGGGACTGGTATTATTTAGCTAAATCATGATAACTGAAATGTGTATGTATTAGAACTATGAAAAGGAAGGATCATTTTATGAATGTTGTTTACAAACTACCTCTGAGCACATTTCTAGCACCAAATTTCACCCACCCTGTGGTTGGGTGACTGCATATGATTATTTCTAGCTAATGAATTGTGAGCAGAAATTACATGTGTCACTTTCATGCCAAAGCATTTCATTACCAGTTGGTATTGGCGCAACCCTTGAGGAGATCGGAGAAGGTGGCTGCTCTATTAGCCTGAGGCCCCTGATAAGATGTCATAGACAATAGCATAAG
>SJYT01016743.1:244305-257242 GCA_006410635.1 Cephalophus harveyi
ATTTGAAATAGCTCTACTGGAATTCCATCACCTCCACTAGCTTTGTTCATAGTGATGCTTTCTAAGGCCCATTTGACTTCACAATCCAGGATGTCTGGCTCTAGATGAGTGATCACACCATCGTGATTATCCGGGTTGTGAAGATCTTTTTTATATGGTTCTTCCGTGTATTCTTGCCATCTCTTCTTAATATCTTCTGCTTCTGTTAGGTCCATACCATTTCTGTCCTTTATCGAGCCCATCTTTGCATGAAATGTTCCCTTGGTATCTCTAATTTTCTTGAAGAGATCTCTAGTCTTTCCCATTCTGTTCTTTTCCTCTATTTCTTTGCACTGATCGCTGAAGAAGGCTTTCTTATCTCTTCTTGCTATTCTTTGGGACTCTGCATTCAGATGCTTATATCTTTCCTTTTCTCCTTGGCTTTTCACTTCTCTTCTTTTCACAGCTATTTGTAAGACCTCCACAGACAGCCATTTTGCATTTTTGCATTTCTTTTCCATGGGGATGGTCTTGATCCCTGTCTCTTGTACAATGTCACGAACCTCATTCCATAGTTCATCAGGCACTCTATCTATCAGATCTAGGCCCTTAAATCCATTTCTCACTTCCACTGCATAATCATAAGGGATTTGATTTAGGTCATACCTGAATGGTCTACCGGTTTTCCCTGCTTTCTTCAATTTAAGTCTGAATTTGGTAATAAGGAGTTCATGATTTGAGCCACAGTCAACTCCTGGTCTTGTTTTTGTTGACTGTATAGAGTTTCTCCATCTTCTGCTGCAGAGAATATAATCAATCTGATTTCGGTGTTGACCATCTGGTGATGTCCATGTGTAGAGTCCTCTCTTGTGTTGTTGGAAGAGGGTGTTTGCTATGACCAGTGCATTTTTTTGGCAAAACTCTATTAGTCTTTGCCCTGCTTCATTCCGCATTCCAAGTCCAAATTTGCCTGTTACTCCAGGTGTTTCTTGACTTCCTACTTTTGCATTCCAGTCCCTTATAATGAAAAGGACATCTTTTTTGGGTGTTAGTTCTAAAAGGTCTTGTAGGTCTTCATAAAACTGTTCAACTTCAGCTTCTTCAGCATTACTGGTTGGGGCATAGACTTGGATTACTGTGATATTGAATGGTTTGCCTTGGAAACGAACAGAGATCATTCTGTCGTTTTTGAGATTGCATCCAAATACTGCATTTCGGACTCTTTTGTTGACCATGATGGCTACTCCATTTCTTCTGAGGGATTCCTGCCCAAAGTAGTAGATATAATAGTCATCTGAGTTAAATTCACCCATTCCAGTCCATTTTAGTTCGCTGATTCCTAGAATTTTGATGTTCACTCTTGCCATCTCCTGTTTGACCACTTCCAATTTGCCCTGATTCATGGACCTGGCATTCCAGGTTCCTATGCAATATTGCTCTTTACAGCATTGGACCTTGGTTCTATCACCCGTCACATCCACAGCTGGGTATTGTTTTTGCTTTGGCTCCATCCCTTCATTCCTTCTGGAGTTATTTCTCCACTGACCTCCAGTAGCATATTGGGCACCTACTGACCTGGGGAGTACCTCTTTCAGTATCCTACCATTTTGCCTTTTCATACTGTTCATGGGGTTCTTAAGGCAAGAATAGTGAAGTGGTTTGCCATTCCCTTCTCCAGTGGACCACATTCGGTCAGACCTCTCCACCATGACCCGCTCATCTTGGGTTGCCCCGTGGGCATGGCTTAGTTTTATTGAGTTAGACAAGGCTGTGGTCCTAGTGTGATTAGAATGACTAGTTTTCTGTGAGTATGGTTTCAGTGTGTCTGTCCTCTGATGCCCTCTTGCAACACCTACCATCTTACTTGGGTTTCTCTTACCTTGGGCGTGGAGTATCTCTTCACGGCTGCTCCAGCAAAGCACAGCAGCTGCTCCTTACCTTGGTTGAGGGGTATCTCCTCCCGCTGCCCTTCCTGATAAAGATCTTAGGGTTGATCATTTCAGCAGCATAATAGCCCGTTTTGACTGATACAGTATGTAATTCAGACAGAACCTAGGAAAAGGAGGATGGGGAACTGGGCAGAATTCAGAACCCAGAAATTGACATCTAATAGTCAAAAAGGCTCCAAATTGAGGTGGGATTGGGGGTAGAAAAAGAGTCAGGGGCATGTACTGAAAACAAAAATCTTTATATGGTGAAAAATGTACAAATATAGAAAATAGATGTTTAGTAAATTACTGAAAGGTGAACACTCTTACAACTTCTACTTAAATCAAGAAACAGAAGTCTATCAGCTACCCCAGAAGCTCCTGACTGGGGTGCCCCATACCCTCACAGACTCCATCCTGTCCCCTATCAGTTATGGATTAACTGCCTTTTATGATAATGACCTCCTTCCATTCTTCATAACACCATCACCATATACGTGTCCCTCAACCCTGTGGTTTAGTTTTATATTTTTTAATCTCTTAATGTGCAAATTTGCTGTACACCCTTTTCCCCTCGTAAATTTATCTGATGATGAATTTATTTGTTGTCTACAGTATCTGTGATGCCATGATGTAGCATCTATCTTTAGCAACAGGAGGGAATTTAATCCTCACTAATTTATGCTGCCTAACCCAGAAGATATGTGCAGGTACAGCTTCACTCCATTTGGCAGAGATCTTAGGAGCTATGAAGGGAAAGAGTATGCAAAAATCCTTCTTAATATTTACAGTGGAGCTGGCAAGGTACAGTGACTGGTGACTTCTAAATAGATCACCTATAGTGAAAACTATGTTTTTGTTCAGTTGCTCAGTTGGGTCCAACTCTTTGTGATCCCACGGACTAAAGCACACTAGGCTTCCTATCCTTCACCATCTCCTGGAGCTGTTCAAACTCATGTCCATGAGTCCATGATGGCATCCAATCATCTTGTCCTCTGTCATCCCCTTCTCCTGCCTTCAATCTTTCCCAGCATCAGGGTCTTTTCTAATGAGTCAACTCTTCTCATCAGGTGGCCAAAGTATTGGAGCTTCAGCTTCAGCATCAGTCCTTCCAATGAGTATTCATGACTGATTTCCTTTAGGATGGATTGGTTGGATCTCCTTGCAGTCCAAGGGACTCTCAAGAGTTTTCTCCAACACTGAAGTTCAAAAGCATCAATTCTTTGGCGCTCAGCCTTCTTTATGGTCCAACTCTCACATCCATACATGACTACTGGAAAAACCATAATTTTTACTAGATGGACTTCTGTTGGCAAAGTAATGTCTCTGGTCTTTAATATGCTGTCTAGGTTTGTCATAGCTTTTCTTAAAAGGAGCAAGCATCTTTTAATTTCATGGCTATAGTCACCATCTGAAGTGATTTTGGAGCCCAAGAAAATAAAGTTTGTCCCTGTTTCCCCATCTATTTACCATGAAGTTATGGAACTGGATGATCTTCATTTTTTGAGTTTTAAGTCAGCTTTTTCACTCTCTTCCTTCACCTTTATCAAGAGGCCCTTTGGGTCCTCTTTGTTCTCTGCCATAAGAGTGATATCATCTGCATATCTGAGGTTATTGATATTTTTCCTAGCAATCTTGATTCCAGCTTGTGCTTTATCTAGCCTGGCATTTTGCATGATGTACTCTGTGTATAAATAAGCAGGGTGACAACATATAACCTTGACATATTTCCCTATTTGGAACCAGTCCATTGTTCCATGTCCAGTTCTAAGTGTTGCTTCTTGACCTGCATACAGATTTCTCAGGAGGCAGGTAAGGTGGTCTGGTATTCACATCTCTTGAAGAATTTTCCACAGTTTGTTGTGATCCACACAGTCAAAGGCTTTAGAGTGTTCAATGAAGCAGAAATAGATGCTTTTCTGGAACTCTCTTGCTTTTTCGATGATCCAGAGGATGTTGGCAATTTGATCTCTGGTTCCTCTGCCTTTTCTAAATCCAGCTTGAACATTTGGAAGTTCTCAGTTCACGTACTAGTTCACTTCACTAGCTCACTTCTCAATTGAATCCTAACTTGGAGAATTTTGAGCATAATTTTGTTAGCATGTGAGATGAGTGCAAATGTGTGGTAGTTTGAACATTCTTTGGCATTGCCTTTCTTTGTGATTGGAATGAAAACTGACCTGTTCTAGTCCTGTGGCCACTGTTGAGTTTCCCAAATTTGCTGACATATTGAATGCAGCACTTTCGCAGCATCATCGTTTAGGATTTTAAATAACTCAACTGGAATTCCATCACCTCCACTATCTTCATTTGTAGTGATGCTTCCTAAGGCCCACTTGACTTCACACTCCAAAGGTGTCTGACTCCAGTTGAGTGATTATACCATGGTGGTTATCTGGGTCACACCATGGTGGTTATTCCATAATGAAAACTAGTCCTATCATATCCCCTGTGGATGATCTCTGGACAAGGTTCATCTGTTTTCAGGGGATAGATCTGATGAGTGCAAATGTCCAGACCTCAGACTCATTTGAAGTGTGCATATGAGTTTCTACATAGTGCTTTGTTGATTTTATTATATTTAACATCTAAATGTTTGTTATAGTTATGTGTCTCTACTCCAGTACCACAGGGCTTCTCAGGTGGTGCCAGTGGTAAAGAACCCATCTGCCAGTGCAGGAGACCTAAGAGATGTGGGTTCAATCCATGGGTTGGGAAGATCCCCTGGAGGAGGAGGGCATGGGAACCCACTCCAGTATTCTTGCCTGGAGAATCCCATGGACACAGGAGCCTGGCAGAGTACAGTCCATAGGGTCACAGAGTCGGGCATGACTGAAGTGACTTAGCATGCACTACAGTACCACAATATTTAAATATTAAAATAAGGAATGTGTACACTGTTTCCAAATAAAGTAAAATGTGAAAGTGAAAAAGAAGGATCATTTGCATACTTTCCCACAGTGCAGATTTTTCGACTTGTTTCCCTTGGTGCTATCTTATGTGTTTTTCTGACCCTTGTAGTTCTTCTAATTGTTAGTTGGATCTATATATTAGTTAAATTTGTGCTTGATTATTTTTGGCAAGATGACTTCATTAGTGGTGGTGTATTTGTTCACCAAAATGTATGTAGTCATCTACAAAATATTTTTTTTGTATTATGAACAACCACTGATGTTCGATTCCAAGATTCAGCCTAAATTGATTCATTTATCTGGGTTTTCAGAATGGTGAAATTCTAATCCAGAAATTTCCTTCTCCTACTATGTGGTTATTCCTGGTATACTTCAAACAGGAAAGCCAGTAAATGCTTGATTTTCCCCCCCAGAGATCAAAGCTCTGTCACATCCAAATAATTTGCTAAGGTCTAAATTTCACAAATGTTTCATAAAGGCCAAGATGGCCTCCATCGGCTCAGCTTTCTCTCATTATGCTTTTGGTCCCCTAAGAATTCTCCCCAGCTTTGCATGTCCATAGTCTTTCTCCCAATCTCTCTACCCCATCAGAGCCCACTTGCAAGGAGGAAAGGTCCTCTTTTTCTCCCACTTAGAAGATAAATCGTTACCATCACCCATCCTAGAGGTATATGGATTTTAAGCCATATCTTTTAAATATTCTGTCACAGTCCTTGAGGAATTGAAAATAGGTAGCCCCAAGTCCAAACCCAGACCATGTTTTGTTTTGGCTTGCTTGTTTTTGCTTTTTAGGATTTTTGGTTTGTTTTTAAGCTGAATTAAACCATTTGGGTAAGGGACACTTTCTTTCTAGTTAGAGCAAAGCCCATCATCTCCTCCCCCTTGTTTTATACTTTCCCTGTTTTCTGAGTCCCAAAGGTACTTGTGTTTGCCACCTCTATCTTAAAGCAGCAGTCCCCAACCTTTTTGGAACCAAAGACTGGTTCTGTGGAAGACAATTTTTCCATGGACAGGGGACTAGGGGGTGTGGGTGGTTTTGGAAAGTTCAAGTGCATTACATTTATTATGCACTTTATTTCTATTACCATTACATCAGCTCCACCTCAGATCATCAGACATTAGATCCTGCAGTTCGGGGACCCCTGTCTTACAGCAATCTTATAGACAGGTGTTAGGAGTCCATATCACAGGTGAATGAACAAGAACTGGAGAAGAGATGGACCTGACTGAGGCCTCATGGGAATGGGATGGATAGTGAGTGCTCTGGGAAACAGACCATATTAGGGATAATGGTGGGGGGCGGGTGGAGCCTTCTCCAGCCCTGCCCAAACTAAAACCCACATTCCTTTTCAAGGAAGCAAGATAAAATGAGGCCTAAGATAATATTTGGGGGGAAAGTTTATTTTTCTATGGTCTGTTTACATTAGACCATCGGGCGAAGAGAGGTGGTTAAAGACTTGTCCCAAATGGCTGGGCCGGAGAAGCACAAATCCAATGTCAATAGATGGAAATATAAGCATTTGGTTTCATTAAACTTCTTTTTAGAAAACATTTCTTCTTTCCTTTTCCTGAGGCAATTGAAAGGAAGGAGATACAGAGCTGGAAAGAGACAGGGAGGAGGAGAGATGTGGCCAGTTGGGGAGCATGTTCAGGAGATTGCTCCCCTCTACATGTCTCCAGCAGGTCCAAGATTTTGTCAGACCTGACCGGGAGCAGTCACCTGGAGTCACCTGCTGGTCCCAAGGACTGCTGCTAATTGAGGGCAGGGGAGCCAGAGTTCCAGCATTTGTTCAGCCACAGATGTTTTAAAAACTGAGGGCCTATGAACAAACTGTCAAATCAGGAGCAGCTCGGGGAAAAACGATTTGAATTCTGTATTCTCTCATGGCCCTTTTTGGCAATAGCTGCAGCCTTTTCTTCCCTCAACACCATGCTGTTTCATGGCTGCCCCAAGGCAGAGGCCACTTCTGTTGAAGCAGAAGAGGGCAGGTAAAGTATGGAGGATCTAGTTAGCTTGGGTTTGCAGGTTGAAATTCCACCTCTGACACTTGTTGAGTGGGTCATTTGGGGCAAATTCTTTGTGCCTCAGTTTCCTCATCTATAAAATGGAGAAATAATAATACTCTTAGCTGTTGAAAGGATTAAATGGGGGAAAATGCTTAGCATAGGAGAATCCCAGGGATGGCGGAGCCTGGTGGGCTGCCATCTATGGAATCGCACAGAGTCGGACACGACTAAAGTGACTTAGCAGCAGCAGCAGCAGCATGTAGTAAAGTGTTCAGTGAACACTTGTGTTGTTACTCCATTATTTTTAGAGCTTCCTCTCTATTTCTGTCCTTCCATTACACACCACGCTTCCCAGTAATCCCACTGGATTTGTCCACATAGATAAATGCACCCAGAGAAGTGAAAACTCACGTTCTCTTGCAGGGTATTTTGTATGCTGTCCACCAGGACCCTCTTTCCCAGTAGGTTTCCACACAGGTCCATGGGTACTACTCCCTTACTCTCGTCGACCCTGGTTCATATGGCAACAACTGCCTGGGTTGCCCTCTTCATTCATCTCCATTCGCTCAAATCTAGTTTAAGGTCTTCATTGTAACTATATGATTTCTGTTCCAAGAAAACCAACCCAAGTTCATGTAAGTAGAAAGAAAATGTTTTGACTGCACAGAGGAGAAGTCCAGGGGACAGGTGTGTCTTTAGGCATGGCTTGATTTAGGGCCTTGTATGAAGTCACTAGTTCAGTTCAGTTCAGTCGCTCAGTCGTGTCCGACTCCTTGCGACCCCATGAATCGCAGCACGCCAGGCCTCCCTGTTCATCACCATCTCTCGGAGTTCCCTCAGACTCACATCCATCGAGTCAGTGATGCCATCAGGCAAAGTAATGTCTCTGCTTTTGAAAATGCTATCTAGGTTGGACATAACTTTTCTTCCGAGGAATAAGCGTCTTCTAATTTCATGGCTGCAGTCACCATCAGCAGTGATTTTGGAGCCCAAAGTACCTGGTGTCATCTCTTGATTTTGCTGCCTCCATATTGGCACCACTCTTAGACAGACTCTACATTTGTGGTGGCAAGAGGTTTGCATTGAAAAGTGAACTCCAGGTTCAAGTCCAGTGAGAAAGAGAAATTTCCATTTCTCTTAGTAGCCCCAGCAGACATTGCATGTGTTCCTTGGCTGGCATCACAGATTCATCCTGGGCCAATCTTATTATTGGGGGAAAGAGTAAGAAATTAGATGCTCCCACCTGTAACCCTACCTACAGTTCCTGGGCTGATGGAGGGGGAGGAGTGCTTCTCAGAAAGAAATCAGAGTAATTTCAAAAATAAAGGAGAATGGACACAGGGGAACCAAATTCCTGCAAATATCCACTCCAGACAGATCTCTTCCAACCCATTCCCAACAACTGTAGCCAGTTCTCTTCTCTGAACTCCTGACCTAATTCTTCATAGTGCCAGTCATGCTGGCAATGTATTTTTCTGTGATCTCTTTGTTAGAAATACATTTTGCTATATTAGCTATGCTATGAACTGCTTGATGCGCAAACTGTTACCATGCTCTTCATTTGATACTGCCTTCTTGTATTGCACTGTTACATTTCTATTACTGATATTGAACTTCCCATGTAAGTATGTCTTCCTTTCAGAGCTCCTTAACTTCCACAGGGAAGGAAATGAGGATATTTCTTTCTTTATTAAATTAAAAATTTTTTTTATTTATTTTTGCCTGTGCTGTGTCTTTGTTGCTGTGAAGGCTTTTCTCTCAATCTGGCAAGTGGGGGCTACTCTCCAGTTGCTTGCGTGCAGGCTTCTCATTGTGGTGGCTTCTCTTGTTGCAGAGTACAGGCTCTAGAGTGTGCAGGCTTCAGTAGCTGTGGCACAAAGGCACAGTAGTTGTGGTTTCCAGGCTCTAGAGCACAGGTATGCCACAACAGCCTTAATTGCTCCTCAGCATGTGGGATCCTCCCGGACCAGTGGTAGACCCTGCATTCCCTGCACCGGCAAGAGGATTCTTTCCCACTGAGCCACCGGGGAAGCCTCCAAGAATACTTCTTCCTATATAATTGTTTAATAGATGTTGATTGATCAAGAATTGAATGATATTTCTTCTCTTGTACCTTTCATTGGTCAAATGTCTAGTAGGTGCTATTAATAATAATACTTTCCCCAGTGCATATTCTTGGCACCTTTGCTAAAGATCAATTGACTGTACATGCATGGACTTATTTCTGAGCTTTCTGTTCTCTTCCATTGGTCCACATATCTACCTTTAGGCAAGTACCATGCTGTTTTGATTACTGTAGCTCTGTAATATATTTTGAAATCAGAACATGATTGCATCTTGATCTAAGCATCACTAGAAGCTCCAGGCTGCCTGTCTGGGCCTGTTGGCTAGAGACCCAGTGACAAGAGCAGTTAAGCCCAGCACAGGAGACAAGAGTACAAACTTTAAACAAACAAAACAAAAAACTTATTTGGCTTTTCATTCCTCAGGGACCAGGGATTAAGGCAGACTATATCCTTAACAGGTGAAGGAAATAAATCCATAAAATAAGAGAAATACCAAAAGGGTGGTAAGCTAGTTTAGACATTTCATCCAAAGTTTTTACCATTACCTACACTGTAAGCTCCTGTATATCCAGAGGTAACTTTGTCCCAGGCCCAAGAATCTCTCTGGGACCTGGCCAGGGACTTGATGCCAATGCAATACAAGCTGAGCACTGGGCAAGGCTCACAGAGAGCATTGCTTAACCTGATTCCTAGGTCAAAGGGCCCCTAGGGACACCAACTAGTGCTTGGCAAGGAGGAGGAAGTCTGGGGAGGCATGGGACTGAAAAGGCTCTCCAGTTCTCCTCAATCCTCTTTAATAAGTGGTGGGGGCTCCCTAGATGCCCGTACCATGGCAAGAACCAATGATCAGGCCAACACGGTCATCTGCCCCACAGGAAATTTCCAGATAACTGCAGAAAACTATCACGCTGCTCTATATTAGATGACAGTCAATTCTGATGGCATGTCATCACCTGCATCAACTAAACACCCACATGCCACATCTCTAAAACATTTGATTTCTCAGTGGACAATCAAGGCCAAATCTCTATTCTGGCTTGAGCTGTGGAGCGACAGAGCAGTGCTGCCCAGCAGTGAAGGGTACTCTGGAGCAGAACTGCTGGGTTTGAATCCCAGCTCTGTCCCACTTTCCATGCCTCAGTTTCCCCATCTGTAAAATGGAGCTAACTCTTATTTTGTAGGGGTTATGAATACTCAGTGAAGTGATTTAGACCAAATCTGTCAGAACACTGCCCAGCTATAAGTACTGTAAGGTTGGCTGGTACCACCATGCATTCAGGAGCACACAAAGCTTTCAAACCTGCCATCTGAGCTAATAAATTCTAGAGTGCAGCTCCCCAGGACTTTGGGGAAAAGCTGTGCCTCTCTCACACCAGGCCCAAAAAGAGATGGCCTTGGATGTTCCCCTCCTCACTCTGGTCTGCAGAACAGAGGCCCTTCCAGCCTCCAGGTCCAGGGAGCCACTAGGACTGTACTATTGCCTTGGAAGGCTGCACCCCATGTTTGCACAATGCGTCCGGATGTGGCCTCCTTTTCCATCAGGTTTGTGCCAGATGGCTCTATTACCATGGGGTGCATTTCAGGCCTCCTCACTATTATCAGCTTCTCACTTTCAGCTGCTGCACCAGGGACAGAATCCTTCCCTTCCTCCTTTTGCCCCATCATTGGGTATTTGTTTTCACTGGCAGCCTGGGTTACAGAGTTGACCCACCTCTTGTCCTGCAAGGCTTCTCCCAGCCCAATGCTCAGACTCAACCACATCACCTCAGTTAGAACTCACTCGTGCCTCCAAGACCCAAACTCAAGTGAATCTGTCTTAAGCAGGCTATGGGAGATAAGGAAGGGGCAGGGTAATAATTGTCCAGTTCATGCCACCAGCATTTGAAGAAAGCTTTTCTGCAGTGATGACTAGCACACTAGGAAAACTAAGAGAGGGGGAGGAGAAAACTGTAGAGAGGGAAGAGGCAAAGAATTAGCCTGGAGCCATGAACACCAGGTTTACAAAGTCTGCCATCCCCTCCACACCCCCTCCTACATTTTCACTCGGGAAGTGGCCCCTCCTACTGAGCCCTTGCCCCTCCTCCCTGAAGCTGCCCTAGAACATCAGCTGTCAGAGTCCTTCCTTCCTGATCATTCCTTCCCAAATTGACTGCAAGCAGGGGCTGTGAGCTCTCCCCACCATACTCTGGTTGGCACAGCTTCCTTATGTTAGATTAATTCCTCAAAGAAGGGGGATTTTACCTTAGAATAAACCAACAGAGAATTCTTTAATCAAATTGCTCCAAGAGAAGCCCATCCAGCGGAGGGAACTGTTCAGCAGCTGGTCCCTTGCCCGCCTGGGTTTTTGTCCTCACTGGCAATGCTCTTTAGTTCTCATTGCCACCAAGTCACCTGGTCTGACTTGTTCTACCCAGGTGTGGGCTGTACCTCCACTGTCCCCCTTTGCAGGATTCAGGCAGGCTGGAATCCTCTGAAAATAGCCCCTAAGAAAATCAACAAAATGAACAAAGAAAACATGGACAGGTGAAGAAAAGATGTGCTGACTGAGTGCAGGTATCTAATCCAAAAACAACCAAAGTATTATCATCCCTGGGCCAGACAGGCCTGGGTTCCTCCCTGCCCACTCCATCTCCCATTGAAAAAGACCCTCTCAAGTAAAACATTTTTGATGTTCTCTCTCTCTCCCCTTGTCTCCACCCCTAACCAAGCAGAAGTGGATAAAAGAAAGGGCAGGTGGTACTCGGAATGCAGCAAACACCTGGCTTTGTGTTTGAGCTAAGACAGAAGGGGAGGTGGTCCCTTGAGTTTCTTGGTCACTTGGTGTGAACTAGGAGAAGGGAGACATCCCCAGATAGGGACCTAGCATGGGACAGAAGCTGAAGGGAGATATCCACAGATAGGGACCTAGCATGGGACAGAAGCTGAAGGCAGATATCCACAGATAGGGACCTAGCATGGGACAGAAGCTGGTGAAGCTGGGCGTGAAGTCAAGGCCACGGTCCCTGGGAGCAGGTGTCTGGTCCTAGCTCTGTCTTTGTCACTCTGGCCTTCTCCCCATCTTTTCTGGGCCTTAGTTTCCCCATTGGTAAAATGAGGAAGTTTGAGTAGGTGATCTCCAAAGTCACCTACTCACTTCAAGCACCTGGGAATTTTGCAGTTTTCTAATACCAACCACCAGTTTCCAGAGGTGAGAAAACATCAATCCACCTAGATAGGTCTGATACATGGGGCATCGGTAAAGGCTTCCACTCCCAACAGCTAAACTTCCTGAATGATGACCAGATGCCAGAAACAACCACATCTACTTTACGTGTGCTGACTCATTTCCTTCTCACAGGGTCCCTGAGAAAGGCCTAGTCTTCCCTTTTCACAGAGAGAAAATTCGTGCACAAAGAGGCTAAGACTTGTGGGTGATAATAAAAGGATGGGCTTCAGGCAGTGTGGCTCCAGGGTCCATGCTCTGATTCCCTAAATGACTTCTTCATAATTCATGACTATAATATATACCGCAGGCACAATAGCCAAAAGGCAGAAACAATACACGTCCATCCGCAGATGAATGGATAAGCAAAATGTGGTATATTCATACAGTGGGATATTATTCTGTGTTGAAGAGGAATAAAATTCTGATATGTGCTACAACGTGGATGAACCTTGAAAACATGCTGAGTAAAGTAAGCCAGTTACCAAAGGAGAAATATTGTGTGATCCCATTTCCCTGAATTATCTAGACTAGACAAATTCATAGAAACAGAGAATAGATTAAAGATTACCAGGGGTGCAGATGGTGACTGCAGCCATGAAATTAGAAGACACTTACTCCTTGGAAGGAAAGTTATGACCAACCTAGATAGCATATTCAAAAGCAGAGACATTATTTTGCCAACAAAGTTCCGTCTAGTCAAGGCTATGGTTTTTCCTGTGGTCATGTATGGATGTGAGAGTTGGACTGTGAAGAAGGCTGAGCGCCGAAGAATTGATGCTTTTGAACTGTGGTGTTGGAGAAGACTCTTGAGAGTCCCTTGGACAGCAAGGAGATCGAACC
>SJYT01016743.1:257360-281807 GCA_006410635.1 Cephalophus harveyi
ATGAAAGTGAAAAGTGAAAGTGAAGTCGCTCAGTCGTGTCCGACGCTCAGCAACCCCATGGACTGCAGCCTTCCAGGCTCCTCCGTCCATGGGATTTTCCAGGCAAGAGTACTGGAGTGGGGTGCCTTTGCCTTCTCCAGACCCTATGACAGTAGGTACCTTATGCATTGCCTCGTTCAGCCTTACAACAACCCTCTGAGCTAGGCTAAGGTGCCATTTCACCTAATTTATAGGCTAGGATGCCAAGGCTCAGAGAATAAATTTCTCAAGGACTCACAAGTAGTAAGTGGTAGAGCTGATATGTAAACCCAGGTAATGCTGACAGTAAGCTCAGAGAAGATAGAGAGAAACCTGAGCAGGCTAGGAACAAGTTGAGATGAACCAGGGTATGAGGCCATTCAATCCCTCTTGTGTTGGCCACGTTCCACAAAACT
This sequence comes from Cephalophus harveyi, assembly GCA_006410635.1. Classification (NCBI taxonomy): domain Eukaryota; kingdom Metazoa; phylum Chordata; class Mammalia; order Artiodactyla; family Bovidae; genus Cephalophus; species Cephalophus harveyi. Next base: position 257,795 of record SJYT01016743.1, read on the forward strand.
CACGTTTGTTTTTTCTCACACCTCTCTCTGCATTTGTTGTGTTTTTCCCCATGTTTTATAGCCAACCAATGCCCTCCTGCCTTGCCCCTCCACAGACACCACCAACTCTGCCTATGTCTGCCCAGGACACCCCCCCGCTCCATGCACAGTAGCACAGCCTGTTGGATTTTGGGTAAGGGAGATGGGTGGCTCAGAGCGCATCAAGGTTTATTCTGTGCTGAGCAAGACAGGGACCCAGATTTCTGCTAAAGGTGACCCCTGAGCAAGCAGCTCTCATACCCACATGGGGAGTTCTGCTGGGGTCAGGAGCAGCTGGCTGATGACTGACTATCTGCAGAAGAACCTCAGAAAGGCTTGTGCAGGCAGCTTCATGGGGTGCCAGGCCTTGGTAGGTTACAAGTTTATCCCAGTCGGGGCCGCAGGTTTCCTTTGCCTTGTAAATAACAAACAACAGTCACATAGCATTCTGCATTCAGGTCACCAGGAAAGCCAAGCACAACTAGATCCAGGCTACCATGCTCCTGTCTAGTTGTGGCCTCCAGAGTCATCAGCCTAACCAAGAAGCTTACACGGAAGCACAAAGCATCCTTAGAAACTCCTCCTATGGGAGCTCAAGCAAAAGCACCAGATTCCAAAAGTTATGACTGGTGGGGTTGGGGGAGGGGGTTGTGTGTGTCACACGACTTGTTTTCTCTAGCCTGCACCCCCTCAGACATTTTCCTGGCATTCTGCTCCCCTAGGCCCTGTGCCCAACCGGTTGGTGGCTGTAAATCCCCAGAAGATGTTCACTGAGAATCTGGAATTCCTCTCAGGGATCCTGAACAACTACCCCTGACCCAGGAAGTGAGATCCATGGGATTCCAGACTTCAGGCACAGTGTGGGGAAAGATTTTTAAGCAGATGAGTCTTCCCAAATTCCCTTTTAATCATGTCCAGGAAGAGTGACCCTGTCAGCAGAGAGATTGAAAACATAGGCTGTCACGCTCTCAGGAGAGTGTGGAGCGTAACAGAGTGGATGCTGATGTCAAACTTCCAGAGCCTAAATCCTGACTCTGCCGCTAACCAGATGGATGATCTTGAGCCAGTTGTGGCTAAAATTTCCTTCTTTATAAACTGTTGGTTTTATTGTTCAGTCACTAAGTCGCGTCTAACTCTTTGTGATCCTGTGGACAGCAGCATGTCAGGCTTCTCTGTCCTCCACTATCTTCTGGAATTTGCTCAAATTCATGTCCACTGAGTTGGTGATGCTCTCAAGCCATCTCATTCTCTGCTGCCCATTCTCCTCCTGCACTCAATCATTCCCAGCCTCAGGGTCTTTTCCAATGAGTCTGCTCTTTGCATCAGGTGCCCAAAGTATTGGAGCTTCAGCTTCAGCACCAGTCCCTCCAATGAATATTCAGGGTTGATTTCCTTTAGGATTGACTGATTTGATCTCCTTGCTGTTCAAAGGACTCTAAAGAGTCTTCTCCAGCACAACAATTTGAAAGCCCTAGTTTTTTGGCATTCAGAAATAATAATGGCCACCTCTGAATATGGAAGAGAACCAAACGGGATGAAGCACATAAGGTAGTCAGGACAGTGCCTGGCAAAAAAGTCCTATTCAATAGCTAACATTATTGTTGCTGTTGTTTAGTTGCTAAGTTGTTTTGGACTCTTTCGAGACTCCATATACTGCAACCTGCCAGGCTCCTCTGCCCATAGGGTTTTCCAGGCAAAAATACTGAAGTGGGTTGCCATTTCCTTTTCCAAGGGATCTTCCCAACCCAGGGATCAAACCTGCATCTCTTGCATTGCAGGCAGGTTCTTTACTGCTGAGCCACCAGGTAAGCTGACACTATTATGCAGACAGATATTGGTAGTCAGTTGTAGCGTCTTTGCTCTTGAAGCCCCTGAGATTCAGACTCCTTCTCAGAGCAGCAAAGCAAGTAGCTGCTATCAGTTGGCCAGGGCATTTTGCCTAAGACATCTGTTTGCAACCATTGTCCTATTTTTTTCTTAACTGGTCATGTAGTGCCCTTCACCTCTCTGTGAGCTGGGATTCCTCTACTTCTCCACCACATCTCCTATTACACCAGTTCTAAGATCACCCTCCTTGTAACACATACGTGCACTTTAGTTGCAAAACATACCCCATGCACAATTTTAAACAGCTTTATTGAGCTACAATTCACATACTATATAACTCACCCATTTAAAGTACACAGTTGAATGGCTTTTAGATTACAGAGTGGTATATATATCACCACCACAGTCAATTTTAGTGTGTTTTCATTACCCTTCCAAAAAACGTTTACACCTCTTACCCATCACCTTCCCAAATTCCCTTCCCCCACCCTTTCAGACCTAGTTAGGCAACCACTGATTACTGGCGTGCTGCGATTCATGGGGTCGCAAAGAGTCGGACACGACTGAGCGACTGAACTGAAATGATTAATTTTTGTCTTTATAGATTTGCTTACTGCAGGTATTTCATATAAATACGTGGTCCTTTGTGACTGACTTCTTTCACTTAGCAAAAGGTCCATCCACATGGTAGCATGTATCAATATTTTATTATTTTTACTGCTGAAAATATTCCATTGTATGAATATAGTATATTTTATTGACTCATTCACTATTGGACATTTGAGTTGCTTCCTCTTTTTACTGTGAATAATGCTGCTATCAACATTTATGTAGGAGTTTTTATGTGGACAGGGGATTTACTGACAGAGCAAGAGAACAGCCATCTTGAGTAGCTTGATCATACAGAGAAATAGATGGATTCCTTGGTGTGATGAAATATCTTTCCCAAAAGTTAGCATCTTCCTTAAATAGGTGGGAACCTCCAATCTATAACCAGCCTAAAGGGAAAGTAATAAAAGCAGTTCCATTATAGACAGTTAAATAAACAGATAAGGATGCCCATTCTTCTTACTATTTAATAAGCTCTGGAGATAGTAACCAATAAAATTAGACAACAGAAAAAAGTTGGAGGTATAAAATTTGAAAATAAGAAACAAAGTTATCATGATTTATAAACAGTCTCTTGATGAAAGTAAAAGAAGAGAGTGAAAAAGTTGGCTTAAAACTCAACATTCAGAAAACTAAGATCATGGCATCTGGTCCCATCACTTCATGGCAAATAGATGGGGAAACAAAGGAAACAGTGGCTGACTTTATTTTTCTGGGCTCCAAAATCACTCCAGATGGTGACTGCAGCCATGAAATGAAAAGATGGTTGCTCCTTCGAATAAAATCTATGACCAACCTAGACAGCATATTAAAAAGCAGAGACTTTACTATGCCTACAAAGGTCCATCTCGTCAAAGGTATGGTTTTTCCAGTAGTCATGTATGGATGTGAGAGTTGGACTACAAAGAAAGCTAAGCACTGAAGAATTGATGCTTTTGAACTGTGGTGTTGGAGAAGACTCTTGAGAGTCCCTTGGACTGCAAGGAGATCCAACCAGTCCATCCTAAAGGAAATCAATCCTGAATATTCATTGGAAGGACTGATACTGAAGCTGAAACTCTAATACTTTGGCCACCTGATGTGAAGAACTGAATCATCGGAAAAGACCCTGATGCTGGGAAAGATTGAAGGTGGGAGGAGAAGGGGACAACAGAGGATGAGATGGTTGGATGGCATCACCAACATGATGGACATGAGTTTGAGTAGGCTGCAGGAGTTGGTGATGGACAAGGAAGCCTGGCGCGCTGCAGTACCTGGGGTTGCAAAGAGTTAGACATGGCTGAGCGACTGTACTGAACTGATAGATAACATGATCGTATATCTTAAAAACCCAAGAGAACCAACTGAGAAATTGTTGCAAACAAAAGAATTTAGTAAGGAAGCTGCAATAGTGTATTTATAATAAGAAATATATATTTGATTCTTATCTCATTTCTAGTACTATTCTTGTTGTGGAGAAGGAAATGGCAACCCACTCCAGTGTTCTTGCCTGGAGAATCCCAGGGACGGCAGAGCCTGGTGGGCTGCCATCTATGGGGTCACACAGAGTCGAACACGACCGAAGCGACTTAGCAGCAGCAGCAGCAGTCACTAAGTAGTATCTGACTCTTTGTGACCCCATGAACTGTAGCCCACCAGGCTCCTCCTGTCCATGGGATTTCCCAGCCAAGAATACTGGAGTGGGTTGCCATTTCCTTCTCCACAGGATTTTCCCAACCCAGGGATCAATGATATCTCCCGCTTGGCAGCAGATCCTTTAGCACTGAGCCCCCTGGGAAGCCCCCATTTCTAGTATAGAGCTCCTAAAACACTTAGAGTTTCCTAAGTGATTAGAACCCTAAAAGTATCTTTTGTTATGTTAATGAGATGGCTAATGGGCCTCACCAAAGCATGGGGGATTTGTTACCAGGAAAACCAACCCTGTGATTAAGGGTTTGGAACTTTCCATCTCAGACCTGACCTCCTGGGAGAGGAGAGGGGCTGGAGGCTGAATCCACTGCCAATGGCCAACAACCTAATCAATCATAACTATGTAATGAGGCGTCAGTAAAAACCCTAAAGCACAGAGCTTCCTGGTGGGTGAACACATGAAGATGTGGGGAGACAAGCATGCTCAGAGAGAGCATGGAAACTGCACCCTTTCCCTGTATCGTGCGCTATGCTCTTCCATCTAGCTGTTCCTGAGTTACATTTTTTTATCATAAACTTGTCATCTAATAAGTAAAATGTTCCTTGGAGTCTATGAACCGCTCTGACAAACGAATCAGCCTTGAGGAGGAGGTCATGGAAGTCTCTGATCTATAACCAGTCAGCTGGAAGCAAAGGGGGCAACCTAAACTTGCAGCTGGTGTCTGAAGCCCAGAGAAGAGTTCATGGAAACCTTCAGTCTACAGCCATCAAAACAGAAGCACAGGGAACGGCTTGGGCTTGCACTGCCTTTGAGGTGGGGAAAATTCTTATAAGACTGACCCCTCAACCTGTGGAATTTGATGCTGTCTCTAGGTAGTGTCAGGCTTCCCTTGTGGCTCAGCTGGTAAAGAATCCGCCTGCAGTGCAGGAAGACCTGGGTTCGAGCCCTGGGTTCGGAAGATCCCCTGGAGAAGGGAACAGCTACCCATTCTAGTATCCTGGCCTGGAGAATTCCATGGACTGTATAGTCCATGAGTAGCACAGAGTAGGACATGACTGAGTGACTTTCACTTTCTAGGTAGTCAGTGCTAGGTTGAATTCTCTGACACTGTGCTGGTATCTGAGAATTGCTTGGTGGTATGTGGGGAAGCCCCCCACATATACATAGACATACACACTGGAATTGGTTTCAAGAGCCCAGAAGAGAAGCCAGTTACAACGTTAATGTATGGTAAACAATAGCTTTTATATTGTGCACAAAAATATCAACCAGTTAGAAGTTACAGTGGAAGAAAATATGTATTTTCAATAGCAGCTAAAATATAAAATAGCTAGGAACAATCTTTAAAATGTATAAGAAATGTATGAAGAAAACTTTAACATACAAGAGGGACTTGAAAAATGGAAAGGCATAGTATAATCTTAGATTGGAAGACTCATCACTGTAAAAATATCAATTCTCCACACATTTATTTTCTAAATCTAACACTATCTCAATAAATATAACTACAGGACTCTTCTGTGGAACTCGAAAAGTGATTGTAAGAGTAAGCAGTCAAGCATAGTCATGAAAATGGGAGACATGAAAATAATCAGCAAACTTTAGGAAATCAAGAAATCAGGGTTCTACAGAGCCTGGTCCTGCCCTCATCAATTGATAAACTATTTGTCACTTTTGTTGGAGCTTCAGTTTCCTCATCAGCAAAGTGAAGCACACAGGCTCTAGAAGTTCAGATTGATTCTGTTATAAGACTACTCAAATGCCCCAGACTTGGCTGAAGCTCTGTCTATTCAGAACAGGTCTAGGACAGCTCAGCTTTGCAAGGCACCTGGAAGAGTATTTGGCTAAGCATGTGAGCTTCTGGGGTACCAGGGAGGCCTAAAAAGTGTTCCTGCTCTGACTTTTGCCTGCATCCCATCTCTGGTTTGGCTCCCTGGGATTTAGTCAATTGACTGGATCTGGCCTGTTCCTCCATTACCTCATTACTGAAGAAGTAAGCAATGTCTTTGGGTCTTGGCTTCCCAGGTGGTGCTAGTGGTAAAGAACCCTCCTGCCAAAGCAGGGAACATAAGAGACATGGGTTTGAGCCCTGGGTCAGGAAGATCCCCTGTAGGAGAGCATGGCAACCCACTCCAACATTCTTGCCTGAAGAATCCCATGGACAGAGGAGCCTGGTGGGCTACAGTCCATGGGGTCGCACAGAGTTGAACATGGCTGAAGCGACATAGCACGCAGGCACATAGTTCCTATTAGAGTCTTAGGAGTTAATTTGCAAAGTTAAAGGAAGAAGATGGGGTGCACAGAGCCTTCACAGGAGGAGGATGAACTACTCAGGGCAAAGAAGAGAACACAGAGACACAGAGAACATACACTGGACATCTTTGTCCCAAGAAATCCATTCTGAGAGGATCGTTCTCATTGGGGCTGATATAGAGAAACAGATATTCAAACAGAGAACCGAGAGGAAGGCACAAGGCCTACACTCAGGCTCAGGTGGAATTAAATGCATCAGTATCTTCACCTACGAAACAAGTGCATAGTGGACTGAGCTCAGTATTTATCACTTTGAATAGAGGAGAATAATTTGCACAAGAAGAAAAGAAAAATTCTTCTCTCCCCAGTCAGGAACAGGAAGAAGATGCTTGGTTAAGACGTGTTTTCTGTAAAATCTGGGAAGTCACAGGAGAGGGAGATGGAGATGACAGAGAGTGATGAGGAAGGTCTCACATGAAGAGAGAGAAGGAAAGAGGAACCGGGGAAGAAAGATACTAGCCCAGGATGGCCAAGCCCCATGATGGTTCTGTGAGTGGATTGACATAAAGTACATTGAAAACATGGGATAGGACGATGCCCCAGTACCAGGCCCAGGTATGGGAGTTTTCAAGGCAACTCTCTGGGGACTAGCATAATTCCCTATGTTATTATTGCAGAGCATTAGGAGCTCTGACTCCCAAGCATTCTTCATCTACCCTTGGAGATGCAAATCATGTTGTATTATTGCCTATGACTAGGCAATGGTTTGAGTTCAGGTCAACCCAAGCAATTGCTGAACACTTACCATGAGTTCGGCCCCACATAAAGGATGTGGTGACCAAAAGGGAAGTCAGAATAGCGTCCCTTGCTACTAAGGAGTTTATAGCTGGAAAAATAAGAATCCCATACTGGAGAATAGTATGATTCATATAACTCACCCGAGTCCCAAATTAAATGTAAAAATGTTTTGAAAAGTGAGTGAAGTATAAGTTCGGAGGGAAGAGAGAAAGGACAGTGGGCTGGTGGCCAGGGAGGACCTCACAGAGAAGGTGGGACTTGACACCAACATGTGTCTGTGAGGGTAAGGTCCCGCTTCCTTCTTCCCCCAACTCCCCAGGCTACATGGGCCCACCAGAGCCTGGGAGTGGAGGAAGAAGTTTCTCTTTCGGAAGCTTAGAGATGAGGCTCTAAGTGACAACTTTCTCTTAGCCTATCCTTTTCAATGCTGTTTGTTTGAGAAGGGAACAGATTTTCCTATTCCAGCAGCCAAAAAACCAAAATAAATCAAGAAAGGAATGACAAGGATGGACCTGGAAATGAAGTTAAAATATCTAGGCTTGGTGAAGACACCACGAAATGGCTTTCTCCTGAAAGTGGCTGCTCAGCTTAGAGGGACGGCGGACTAGACTGCTCTAATGGACCTGGGGATATATTCTCCTCTCTGACAACCCCACCCACCCCTCTTCCCACCCCATTTCCTCCAAAAGCATTTTGCAGATGGTACCGCTCAGTTCCCAGAACCAGTCTGGAGCAGTGATTAAAAGATCATAATTCCAGAAACCATTTTTTTTTCTTCTTCTTGGACACCTTGGCAAATGCTTAAGCTACACTGAGACACAGTGAATCATTGAAGAGTGGCAATCAAGATGCTGGAGAAAAACTAAGAATTCCGCTAGGCCTGGGGCCAGTCCTCAAAAAAGTAGTTGTTTGAGAAAAGGTAGGATTCTGTGAGGACACTTTTTGAGAACCCTTCCTCCCATCGGTCCTCAGACCTCCTTCTTGCCTTTCCTCATTTTGCATGGGTAAGAACCATTTATATTACTACCAGTTTTCTTCATATTAGGTTGCAATATAGCCTAGAAATGAAATAATGGAAAACTGAGGACCTTCTAGGATCCAATAACCATGATGAGTCCTCTGTACAACACTGCACATTCCACTGAAAGGACTCTCCCTGTCCTTTAGCCCATTACAGTCATTTACAGTTTTTCCTGACACTCAAGAATCTCTCTCAGAATGCAGGGATGAAAGATAAAGAGATTTAAGCATACAACTGAGTTTAAATAATCACTGTCAATATCATTTCAAAGCATGTAATGTAAACTTCAGTTGATTTTTGAAAGAAAGTATACTGTAAATTGTTCATAATGTAATAGTGATACACTGGTCCCCCATATTTCAAATCACATAACCCACACACAGAAGATGTGCATGGGAAAGGGTAGAAGGAAGTCAAAGAATGAAACTGTCTTCATGTTACACATGGCTATTCAGTATTTTTAAATTCTTAGTATTGGATTCAAGCATAGTTTACTGATAGTTTTAAAAACTGGTAAAACAATCTGTGGGGTGTGTGTATGTGTGTGTAAGAGAGAGAGAGAGGAAGCACACACAAGAGAAAGTAGCTAGTTCCCTTCCCTTTTAATCAATTTGATAGCAGTTTCTCCCTTAGCTTTACTAAGGTATAACTAACAAATAAAAAGTATATATATTTAACATGTACAACTGATGGTTTGATATGTGTATACATTGTGAAATAACTACTACATTAAAGCTAATGAACATTTCCATCACGTCACATTTTCTTTTCTTTGAGTGTGTATGTGTGTAGTGAGTACTTAGTATCTGTATCTGTCCTCTTAGCACATCTCACGTACAGAGTACAGTGTTACTATCATCACTGTGCTATGCATTAGATCCTAAAAGGTTATGTCGAATATCAGAAACAGTGCCATGTGATCACCAACCTCTTATTTCCCCCAGAAGGTCACTTCTAAAGAACCTGTCCTTTGTCCCCATTATCAGCTCAGTCATTCCATGTTCCCCCAGCCCTGCAGGCTCCTGTTTCTGGTTTCCCTAGCCTTCATAGCCAGTTTCTGTACATTCTTGAGTGCAAAGAATCGGGAAGGTGCAGGAGGAAGGAAGTGGGCAGTGGATGCTAAGGCTCTGCTTTGCACACTTTGCCTCTTCGAGCTCACAGCCTGAATTGACTGGGCTGAGCCAGGATCGAGGGTGGGGGAAGGTGCTCACTCCAAGGATGCGTTCTCGCCCTCTGTGCTGTGCTGTTTCTAATTTTTGGTCACTCTTAGTAACACAGTACTGAACATCTTCATGTATGTTTTAGTTCCAAGACTTGTACTATTTCTGTCCAAGGATATGGAGTGAGACTTCCCCTCTTACCCCTGAAAGCAACCAGGACTCAACACTGGGACTGAGCAACCGTGAAGTGCTGTGCCGTGGTAGGCAGCTTTTGAGATGGCTCCCAGTGTGGTCCTTGCTTCCTGGTTGCTGTTGCTGTTCAGTCACTCAGTCATGTCCAGCTCTTTGCAACCCCATGAATTACAGCACACCAGGCTTCCCTGTCCCTCCCCATCTCACGGAGCTTGCTCAGATTCATGTCCATTGAGTCAGTGATGCCATGCAATCATCTTGTCCTCTGTTGTCCCCTTCTGCTGCCTTAAATCTTTCCCAGCATCAGAATCATTTCTAATAAATCGGCTCTTAGTATCGGGTGGCCAAAGTATTGGAGCTTCAGCTTCAGCATCAATCCCTCCAATGAATATTCAGGGTTGACTTCCTTTAGGATTGACTTGTTTGATCTCCTTGTGGTCCAAGGGACTCTGAAGAGTTTTCACTAACACCACAGTTCAAAAGCATCAGTTTTTTGGCACTCAGCCTTCTTATGGTCCAACTCTCACATCCATACATGACTACTGGCCAAACCATAGCTTTGGCCTCCTGGTATTCACACCCTTACCTAAAGTGCAGGATAGGACCTCCCTGGTGGACCAGTGGTTAAGCATCCACCTGCCAATGCAGGGGACATGGGTTTGACCCCTGGTTCAAGAAGATTCCATATGCCTCTGAGAACTAAGTCCATGTGCCACAACTGCTGAGCCCACATGCTGCTGCCGCTGAAGCCTGTGCACCTTAAGCCTATGCTGTGCACCAAGAGAAGCCACCACAATGAGAAGCCTGCTCACTGCAACTAGAGAAGGCCTGTGTGTAGCAATGAAGACCTAGCGCAACCAAAAATAAATAAAAAACTTAAAGTTCAAGATATAATTAATAGTCATTCCATAAGTCTAAGTAAAGGGCTTCCCAGGTAACTCAGCAGTAATGAATCTGCCTGCCAATGCAGGAGATGCAGGAGGCACGGGTTCGACCCCTGGGTTGAGAAGATTCCCTGCAGTAGAAAAAAATGGCAACCTGTTCCAGTATTCTTGCCTGGAAAATTCCATGGACAGAGGAGTCCATGGGTTCACAAAAAACTGGACACAACTAAGCAACTGAGTACACACACACAAGTCTAAGCAGAGACTTCTGATACACTTCTAGAAACTGAGAAACTGGATAAGTGCAATGACATTTATTCAAAATAAGTTTTCCCAATTAGTTGATTCTCCATTCTTTACATTTAGCTAAACTGACAGAGGGCCCATTTGAATCGTCGCTGATAGGGGCTTCCCTAATGGCTCAGCAGTAAAGAATCCACCTTCAGTGCAGGAGACTCAGGAGACTTGGGTTCAATCTCTGGCTTGGGAAGATCCGCTGGAGGAGGAAATGGCAACCCACTCCAGTATTCTTGCTTGGAAAAATCCCATGGACAGAGGAGTCTGGTGGCCTACAGTCCATGGGGTCACAAGGAGTCAGACACGACTGATCATACACGCACACAGATCATTAAAAATAATTTTTGATCATAGGTCACCATGTGATTTTCGTATATAACTGGGGAAGGGTTCAAAAAATTGTTATTAATATAACAAAACTCTCTTACTACCATATTTTTGTGAACACATCTTCTCAGCAAATATGTACAAGAAAGGAAATTAGGAATAGAATTGAAGCTAAACACTGTTTTATTCCAACAATAAATAACACATATCCATGGATAGAGGAGCAAAAAAAAGGAAAGCCTTCCCATATCATGAAGAGATACATTTATAATAACATTGTATTCTTCTAAAATATTTACTAAAATTTATATTCTATTGATGGTATTTTGATCAATTGCATAATAAAATTATTTTAATGCACAATCTAGCAAAGTTTTTTTTAACATTTAGAGGTTACAGTCACAGGAGATTTTTAATGCTAACTTTAATATATACATACATGTTTATTGCAGAGAGTCTGATAAGCATAAAAAGATATTAGAATAAAATTCTATGGGAGAAATGGAATAAAAAAGCAGAGTCAAAAAGAAATAGGAACAATATAAGATTTCTGATGGTAAAAAAAGCTTGTTCATGTACTTTTAAAACACATGATGGTGAATATCAAACTGCTATAGTATTTATTTGGATACATTTAAAAAGAGTAGTGTTATAGTTTTACAATTCATATTTTCAATATGCCAGAAAGTGCACCTTTTTGCAATTGCTATTTAAATCTGTGATGAAAATATTTAGCTGTCAGACTTGATTTAAGCTTTTCCCCTTATCAGGAATATTCGCTCCCTCCTAAGACAGGACAGCATGGACACAGAGGGCCTAGGACAGGTGCACACAGTGGGGTGTGTGCCTCAGGCTGCATGGTCCGCATCACAGCTTTCCAGTGCTGCCCTGAGCCCACCACCCTCTAAGAGCCAAGCAAAAGCACATCCCACCGGCCACCTTAGGGATTATGCCTCTGAGCTGAGGATAGCAACAGGCCCTGCTCACATAAATAAAGGATCCCCTGGACTTTAAGGGCACACATCCCTCCACTGTTCTCTACCCTAATCAGTGATGCTTGGCTTCCCCTGGGGAAGTGGGCTGATGGGCCTGGGCTGCAAACTGCCAACCCAGCATCCACCGTTCAGCTCAGCCTTCCTCCCAGCAAGCCCTGGGAAAGCACCCTGGAGAGAAAGGAGGGCTGAGGCACCCAGGCTGATGGAAAAGGAGACAGTCTCTACACAGAGGTGGAGAGAGGACATCAGAATCGCGGCTGCCTTGTTTTCAGCCTAAAAGAGGGACTTCATGCTCTTAATTTCTTTTTCTTTATGCTCATAATTCAATATAATTGATGATTTCAAGAGTCCAGGGCCTTAAATAGTCACAGTGTAACTTTAGGACCAATAACAACAGAAGATAACTATCTATGTAATAGCAAGGGCTTCATAAAAGAATCAAAAAGGCAGTCTGGGAAGGCTGCCTGGAGGAAGTGAGATAGTTGTACTAGTTTTTAAAGGAGAGTTGAGTCTAAGCAACAACTCCATTATTAATTGCCTCCTGGAATGTTCTCTCTGTGGTGAGGAGTTCTAACATTGACAATGCCAGAGATCAGCTAGGGACAGATTAGCTGAAATTTGGAGGAAAGAAGTGAGAGGGTTGGATTGGGTGGAGAGAAAAACAAAAGAAAACAATCCTATCTCAAATCCAATAATGTGGCCCTGCTTCATTTCATTAACAGAGATGAACAGGATTACAGATGACGACATTATAAGCTGAAACGTGATCCCCTGGGAAAGAGTATCAACTGCCTCAGTAATTATAGATCTGCTCCCTGCCTGCAGAGAGCTCCAAGAACAACAGGCAGGAGCCCCTTGCACTGAAGCCCATGAGGTTTTAGTTGTAAAGAGCACGGTCTAGCACAGCTCTGAGCCTTGTTGTGTCGCCCTGGCCTGGGGTCTTTGTTAGTAAACCCACAGGAGCTGTGCCCTGCTGAAGCTCAGTGACTGGCCAAGGGAGTTAGTTGAAGGAGAGGATGCAAAGCAGTGGGCACCTACCAACTTTTCTACACAATTTGGCCCCTTCCTTCCAGGCATTCTTGGCTCCAGGCTAACCAAGCTGTTTGCCCCACTTCTTCCTGCCCTGTTCTCCTGCCTAAGCAAAGTCCCTCCTTCATATGCATTTTATTCACGTATCCCCAGTGTTGACCATTCCTAAGGCTCTTCTTCTGCAAAGGTTTTTCTGTGTTCCCATCAACTCACCCAGGCCTTGAACTGAAGATTGCCTGTTATCCTCTGCACTGCTGCCCTTGAGCCACCAACTTGCAATTCGCTCCTGAAATGTATCCCTTTCTCCCTTGCACTATGGTTTCTTATGTTTCCCCTCCCAGTTCAGGGCTAGAATTCTCCGTCTCTGTTCACTTCAACTCTATGAACGTGAACTGAGCACTTCCTGGGTACCAGGCACCGAGCAAGGTGCATTAACAAGGCGGGGAGATACACCAGGTGTTTCTGTCCCAACAGGAGAGCAGAAGCCGAGCACAGCCCAGGGCCACCTTTCTGACCAGGCTCAGTGCTTGCTCATCACTTTGGCCCAAAGTGTGGCTTGGTGGTGGTTTAGTCACTAGGTTGTGTCCAACTCTTGTGACCTCATGGACTGCACCCCACCAGGCTCCTCTGTCCATGGGATTTCCCAGGTCAAGAATACTGGAGTGGATTGCTATTTCCTCCTCCAGAGAACCTTCCCAACCCAGGGATCAAACCCTGGTCTCCTGAGTGTGGCTTAGTTCCAAGGAGTTGGAAGATGGTTTATCTTTAGCTGAACGCAGACCAGCCTGTGACTGGGTTAGGCTCCAGGAAATGGTGGTTGGAAGGAAGTCCAGAAAATACTGCTTGGCGCTCAGGACATGGGCGTCCAGGGAATGCTGAGCACACCCTTAGTCATCATCTTTTCTCTGTGTGGAGCCCCGGAAGGGACTCTAGGGCCAAGATTCCTATGGGCCCTAGTTGAGTACAGGGAGAACATTCAGTTCACATCCAATAGGTGGTTTCTGAGAAGCTAATGAAAGTTCTGGATGTTCTTTCCAGAAGTGCACAGGATCACGCACCCTCTGTTTGGCACAAAGTTTCAGGGGATTCACCTACTTTTGGAAATCTATCCACGAATTTCTGGATCAGTACCTTGATGTAAACAATGAGTCCTTAAGTGTGGTTGCTGTGGAAGGACCTACATACCCTGAGGGAAAAGTTGCTCAGTAAATGTTTGTTGAATTAATGATGATGCTGAATTTAACCATACACCTGCACAAGAGGCCAGGTTCTGGGGCTCAGTGGAGCCTAAGAAGGTTGACCCCTGTGACTGCAGGTGACTGTGACCAGGGACTCATCTGTGCATACTTCACGGTGCAAGAAAATTACCAACTGGGAAAATATTTGTTTTTCAACAACATGTTATTTCAGTATTTTTGTTGAAAGTATCTTTGTTTACTTTATCCCTGGCATTTTCTATTGCTTACGTGACCAAGTATATTTCCCATAAATCTGATACTTATCATCATCATCAAGACAGCCAACATCTAGAAGTTCATTTGCAGTTTAAAATGAAATTTCTGCACAAGCACATCACAGTCATGGGCCATAACCAAGACCTCCTAAGACAGACTTCCCTTGTGGTAAAGAATCCCCTGGTAAAAAATCCTCTTGCAATGTGAGAGATCTGGGTTCGATCCCTGGGTTGGGAAGATTCCCTGGAGAAGGGAAAGGCTATCCACTCCAGTATTCCTGCCTGGAAAATTCCATGGACTGTATAGTCCATGGGGTCGCAAAGAGTCAGACACAGGCAAGCAACTTTCACTTTCATTTTCCTAAGACAGAGTTGAGATTATCTTTTTCTTTGGGAGCAAGAAAATAAACTTTCAGTGTATCTATTAACCTTTGTTTCTGGATTTTTTTCCTTTTCTATTTCTCATAGATAATTTTTTTAACTAGGTGATTTTGAATAAATCACTCTCCCACTGATCACATTAGACAGGGAAATAGGAACCAACCAAGAGATCTAAATGCAAATAAATATTTTTACACACTAATATCAGCAAACTGATGACTTTTGAGGTTCAGTTAGAGAGGTTTCTCGGACAAAAACCATGTAGATAACATTAAAAAAGATCCCCAAACTTTTCACTTAATAGAGGGCGCTGCATATTTTTGGCACCTCAAGTTGTCTTGTTGTTAATCAGTTCTTATTATAGGGGTTCACACCAGAACAATGTTTCCAAAACTCTTTATCTCATGACATAAGCAGAATGGCATTTCAAAATCTCATTTTTAAAAGGCATTAGTCACTAGGGTAAGAAAACACATGCTCTGTACCAATAAAACATAATGTTCAAATAAAAAATGCTTGTTTACATGTATTTTTATATGTCTCCCAATATAAAAGAAACCATGTTTTCATGAGATATTTTCCGTAGGTCAGTGGACACTCCCTCCTATTTCTCAGTCTAATGGGAATCCAGCCCATCTTATCGTCATCACCCCTGGGGATGAGGCAGAGATCCAAGAGGGGAAGAGCATGTTTGGTAGTTATGACTTTGTGATTCACAGCTAAACAGTAGCTCTGCCTACCCAGCCCCCAGCTCCACCCCGGATCATCAACCCAGTCTGGCGTAAGAACTATAGTTTCTACGGTGGGCAGTTGTTGCAATGAGCCTCATCACTTCCATGTTCCAAACCCACCTGTTGTGGACCCTGCAAGAGGTCCCATCTTTCTACAGCAACAATAAAAAATCAGTTGCACATACTGTGACAAGAACAGTGATAAAAGTTGGAGTTTCTTTTTTTTTTTAATACTTTCTTCTTTTATTCCCAATTCCAGAGGGTCCATCCATGAAAAAAACTACTTATATTTTACTTCATCCAAAATAACTGAATTCTATCAGATAGAGTAATAGTTTAATTTATGCCACTGTAACTCTATTTAATATCTGTAGGTTAAAATTTCCCATTCAATCTAATTTGCGTATCCTTGTTGAAGTTTATGGGCTATTAGTATCTGAGTTTTATCTGTTACTGGGTTTGATGTGTTTCTTACTCGCATTTAGAATTCACATGGCGTAACACTGTAAACATAAAACTAGGTCATTCATAGATTGGTCTTACATGCTTGGCACCCTGGGAAGGGATCAGAGTTAGGATGGAGTTTCTTGTACGTATTATCTACCTTTTTGGTTCTACAAACAAAAGTAAGTGTTGTCTTAAGGAATATTTCATTTTACAAAGAGGTTAAATGTGTATACAGTAGCAGGTTAATGGTTTATCAGTCTTATTAATTAGATGCCAAAGCCCTAATATTTTAAAGTAAGCTTAATAGTAACAGAGAAGGGCTAGGAGGATAGAGAAACATGTGCTGGAAACTGTGCATTTGTGTGTGAGGAGTAAGTACAGCCATCTCATTTCTTCCTTCTGTTCACCTGAAAGCCTTGCAAATTCTAGACAAACTACTTCTCTGTCAGAGTTTAGAAAGAGAAAGAAAAAGCAAAATGAAGCTGACACCGTTTTTTGCCCGTGATGTCATTTGCTGTCTTCCAAAGCCCCTGGGTCTGATTTTGATGTCAGGGTGCGTAACTCTGCGGTGACAGGCCCAGATGTATGTGAAGAGGGAAATAACCTTTCAGCTCTGCAGCAGTCATTTTCCCTATGAAGACAAATATAGCCCAGGCTGAAATCACTTAGTGTCAGTCAAGGTAACCAGATCAGCCCAGCGTTAATAATGAATTTGATCACGTGCCCCCACAGAGAGAAAAGTGTGAGATAGCTGAGCCCTCTTTCCGTGGGACACCCACCGGCTTCGATGTCAGGCCACAGTTTGCCTAGCCCAGCTGGGAAGCAACAGGGTAATTTAATCTGCCATCCACTGTAATTGCTAAACTGAGAGAATTATCAGGGTTGCCAGGAAGGGCTTTCAGAGGCCTGGGTCTAGGCTGGTGACTGGTATGCAGAGCTATGTCTGGGATTATCATTAGGGATGGACCCCGGTTTTTTGTGGGGTCTGAGGCTTAACACACGTGGGGATCTCTCCTTAAGGAAAATAATACAAAATTACAAAAACAAAATTAGAAGCAGAGCCTTGGAAGGGGCCCTTTTAAGTTAGAGACCTTGAAGCTTAAATTTCATTAACATCATCATGGTAAATCTGTCTTTGGTTGCCATGGAAACCAAAAGAGCATTAGCTCCTGTTAGAGTCCTGGATTTTGGATTGACTGTCTCCTTTCTATTCTTATATAATTGTTTGTACTTTTCTGTGTTTTATTACATGAAGATGAAATACATATAATGTTATCCGGGGCCGTGGGTCATCCCTTTATCAACCCCTCAGGCCATTTCAAATATAATGTTATTTTTTTCTGACAGGCCCTAATCACCAGTTGGTTTGCCTTGGTTGTCCTCAATGAAGCCAAATTTTATAGGTTAAGTATATGTCCCAAATATCCTTGTGTGTACAAGCTAAGTCTCTTCAGTCACGTCTGACTCTTTTTCACCCTATGGACCATAGCCCATCAAGCTCCTCTGCCCATGGGATTCCCCAGGCAAGAATACTGGAGAGGGTTGCCATGCCCTCCTCCAGGGGATCTTCCCGACCCTGGGATCAAACCCTAGTCTCTGAGGTCTCCTGCACTGGCAGGTGGGTTCTTTACTACTAGCGCCACCTGGGAAGCTTCAAATATCCTTAGCTTTCCCTAAATAATCTGCAGTAAAACCTTTTAAAGAGAGGATAACCACACACTCAATCACTAGAGTCAAAAATGATAGAATAATAGAGTTAGAGGAGACCTTTAATGCAGTCAGTGCTCAGGCAAACCAAAGCCTGCCTGTTTTATATAAGTATTTATAAGTGAATTACAAGCATTATCACCACAATTGGGAAAAATCAAATAGTATTTAAACCCTCAAGTGCAATGTTGGTCCAACATTTCAAAATATTGTTCACTTAATAGATGAGACAAACTATACAATTATCTCAACAGAAGCAGAAAAATTATTTCATAAGATTTAACCCTCATTTCCAAGAAATTCTTAGCAATTTGGAAACAGAAGATTTTCTTTTCTTGAAAAAGAATGTCAACCAGAAGTCTAGAGCACATATCATTTTAATGATAAAACAGAATTGTTTCTATTGGTATTTGACATAAAGATGCTCACAACTATTTCATATTGACCTAGAAGTCCTAGCCAATTAAATGACAAGGAAAATAATACATAAGGATTTAAAAGGAAGAAACCGAACTGTCAGTTTTGCAGACAACATGAAAACCTGAGAGTCCGAAGTAAACTATCACAATTCATAGTTCAGTTAGGAGACCAAATGCTGTATTAACATATGCAAACAACAGCTTGCCTCTGTTCCACAATAACTATGACAAAATGTCACGACAAAAAAGATCTTATTCATAAAGCCACAAGACCACTAAGAATAAACTAAAAATGTTTGAGATATAAACAAAAAAGTGATAAAATTTTACTAAAGGGAATAAAAGAAAACCCAAATAAATGGAGAAAGTGTTCACGTATCTGACTGGAAAGACTTGGCCTCGTAAAGACAGTCATTCCCCTCTTATTAATCTATAAATTTAATGAAATCACAATCAAATTCCTAGTGGGATTTTTCAAAGAACTCACAAACTGATTTTAAAATTCTTCTAGAAGAGAACATGTAAGAGAATATTCCAGGCAACTTTGAAAAAGGAGTTCTAAAAGAGGGAGCATGCTGTTGTAAATTTCTAAAGTAGTCCAATAGAAGCTGGGCTTGAAGATGAGTAAGAAGGAAGAAAGTACACACGTTGCATGTCTTCGCAACTGACCTTAAAGGATAAGAGACTGTATCACACCGGGGAGCTTGGGGAGCACAGCTTCCTGGATTTACCTTAATTCCACCCCAAGACACAGGCTTGAGTGCTGGCCATCGTCAGCCTGCCAGGGGGTAACTGCCAGGTACTAAGAAATCCTAATCAGTGTTTTCTGGAATTCCTACATTCCGCAGCCACAAATCTCAAAACTCCAGAATGGTTTTGCAAAACCACTGGATAATGTTGGTAAGCCACATTATCCAGACCTATTATCAGGTTCAATTTCTTGCTATATTGCTATAATGCCATATTGCTGCACCAAACACAGATTAAATGATAATAACTAGGCATCAAACATGTTTGGTTGACCTAAGATAATACAACAGGCCATGTGTGATGCCTGGTTATTATCACTACTCATCCTAAAGCCCATTCTTTGAGGAACTACTGCAAAAATGTAGAAAAGCATGGGCCCTCTTTTCGAACTCCTTTCTCAAAATTTCAGGCAGACACGTTATTTAGCCACTGGGAGAAGCTGAGCAGGTCAAGCCTGGCCATTGCCTATCACAATATCAAAATGTAATTTAAAACTATGGGAAATGAAACATTGTGATGTTGGTGAATGTCTGTCTTATTCACTGCAGCATTCTTGGAGGGATCCCTGGGCCTCAAACATGGTTAGTCCACAACAATATTTCTTGAATAAATGAATGAAATCTTACCATCTAGAAAGGAAAATAAGGCACACACATGAAAAAGAAATAAAAATATGTCAGGATATGCTAATTATCAAATAATCCCCACTAAAGTTCAGGAGAATTGGACAGAGGAAGTAGGAAAAGCTTCCCAGTGGAGGTGGAGGTGAGCTGGTCCCTAGGGGAATCGTACCAGAGGGAGGAAGACTTTTCTGGCAGGATGGAGTCAAGGTGCCAGAAATCGGGAGAGAAGCAGGTAAAACAGCGAGGCTGGATCCAAGGTGTCAAGTGAGGTGAGCGCCAGAGACAACACTGGACCAGACTGTAGAGGGACTTGAAGGGTTTGAACTTTTCTTATATAAACAAATATTTAGTGCCTTAAATATTCTGAGTGGAGCAGTGACATATATGGAGATAACATTTTGACTATTACATCCTGAGAGAGCAAGGGATGGGTTGTAACAGGTAGGATGGAGCCAGGATGACCAATGAGGCAGCCGTTGTGATACTCTGTGTGTAAGCTGATGGGCGTCTTTGCTTGAGTAATGATTCCTCTCCCATTTTAAACCCATAATTGTAGAATACAAGCTGTGATTAGTATGTACAGCAAATACAAAAGGTGATTTTGAAATGACTGTAGAAAGAACAAGTCAGGCAGAGAATATTCCTCACCATGACCCTACAGACAGAAGATCCAGAAATAGACCCAGGAAAAGAAAGAAAGTTTTCCAGGCTACTCCTTTCCCGATAAAAATGATCTCTTTTTAGATCCTCTGTGTTGGCTGAGGCTAAGAGAAGAAACTTGGTTCATTTTTTGCAAATTCCAGTGTCATTCATGGTTTGTAGGGTTTTCAACTACAAGACAATTTTCCTGCTGTCACTCAGAGCTATAAATTTTCTTCAGACTACAGAGTTAGGGTCAAAACAACACCAAAGTGGGTGAGTATGCTTTTCTCCAGAAATGCCTTTTCAGATGCGGTATGAGGAGAGATATTCAAGTAAGATCCCATCCCCCCGCCCATAGCACGTTAATTACACAACAGCTTGAAAATTCTTAACACCTTTCATGTGAGGTGATCAAAAGCAATTTTTATTGCACTTGTGGTTTTATTTATATGCAGAAAATCTCTTCAGATTTCAGAAAAGAGTTGATATATATTTGCATCAAAGCTACCCACTCATATACATGACAGTAAGTCATATTTTACCAAAAAATGAAGCCTTAAAATTTTACTGTCATGAGGTTTCCAGTCCCCACGTTGTATCTTAGCATTCCTGCCAAACTTGCCAAGAGAGAAGGTGCCTTGAACTTTTCTGACCCGATTATGTCAAACACATCTCTCATGCTCTTCAGACTTTGTCTCAGTTCTTTTTGACAATCCAGTCTGAGATTTAAGAAATTCTCCACAGGAAAAACCTCAAAACAAGGACCATATCTTCTACTCACATCTGGAGCTATATATCACAACCTGTCCTCGCAGGTTCAATTCAGTTCAGTTCAGTCGCTCAGTCGTGTCTGACTCTTTGCGACCCCATGAATCGCAGCACGCCAGGCCTCCCTGTCCATCACC
Organism: Cephalophus harveyi; assembly: GCA_006410635.1. NCBI lineage: Eukaryota > Metazoa > Chordata > Mammalia > Artiodactyla > Bovidae > Cephalophus > Cephalophus harveyi. The sequence continues at coordinate 278,893 of SJYT01016743.1, forward strand.
AACTCCCGGAGTTCACTCAGACTCACGTCCATCGAGTCAGTGATGCCATCCAGCCACCTCATCCTCTGTTGTCCCCTTTTCCTCCTGCCCCCAATCCCTCCCAGCATCAGAGTCTTTTACAATGAGTCAACTCTTCGCATAAGGTGGCCAAAGTACTGGAGTTTCAGCTGCAGCATCAGTTCTTCCAAAGAACATCCAGGGCTGATCTCTTTTAGAATGGACTGGTTGGATCTCCTTGCAGTCCAAGGGACTCTCTAGAGTTTTCTCAATACCACAGTTCAAAAGCATCAATTCTTCAGTGCTCAGCTTTCTTCACAGTCTAACTTTCACATCCATACATGACCACTGGAAAAACCATAGCCTTGACTAGATGGACTTTTGTTGACAGAGTAATGTCTCTGCTTTTGAATATGCTGTCTAGGTTGGTCATAACTTTCCTTCCAAGGAGTAAGCGTCTTTTCATTTCATGGCTGCAGTCACCATCAGCAGTGATTTTGGAGCCCCCCCAAAATAAAGTCTGACACTGTTTCCACTGTTTCCCCATCTATTTCCCATGAAGTGATGGGACCGGATGCCATGATCTTCATTTTCTGAATGTTGAGCTTTAGGCCAACTTTTTCACTCTCCTCTTCCACTTTCATCAAGAGGCTTTTAGGTGAGTTGCCAGCTTTTCTGATGGAAAGGAAAGGCTGTCCATGTTCTGACTGGGAGCTGCTCTCCTGAGTGCCCTCCCGTCCCGCCTTTTCCCTCGCGTGAACCCTTGTTTCCCGCTTAGGAAACTGCTCCCCTCTCGGCACTCTGAGTCCTTGGACTGTCTGCCCCTGATATCCTCAGGGCTCAGCCAGCTTTTGGCCTCAATTTTTGAAGTCAAATTTCTTCACTTTCAAAATATATGTATCTTTTAAAATACTAAAGCCCCACTGAATCAGAACCTTGGGGGTGAGACCCAGACATCAGTTAAATTTTTAAAGCAGCCCAAGTAACATGCAGCCCACAGTCACAACCACCACGTTAGATAGTCTCCAAAGTGCTATCATCTTTAACCTTCCATGATTCTGGAAGGTGCTAACGGCTCACTAGGGTACACCACTCTCCTTTTCCTTTCAAGGACAGAGCCCTTGGAAACATAATAACCAATCCTAGAAGGACAAATCTTTTCAATTCAAAGCCTAGAGCTCTTAGGTGAGGTTGAAGGCAATATCTGGGCTGGATGGGAAAAGGCTGAATCAATCAGCAGTGTCTGTCATGAGTGATGGGGAGAGAGAGGCACTCAAGACTTTTCCCAGCCTGTTCTAATTCAAGGAGATCAGTCAGGAAAAGATCTCAGACAGGGAAGTAGATCAGTGTTAGCTCTTGTTTCAGGTATGTTATTGCTGTGTAACAGAACATTTCAAATGGAAGTGGCTCAAAGTAACAACCATGTGCTCGTGGCAATATAATTTGAACAAGGTTTTTGGGAGACAGCTTATTGCTTTTCCGAATGGTGCTAAGGGGGAGGATTTGACTGGGGCTGGAGGAGCCAAGATGGTTTCCCACAGCAAGTCCAGGACTTTGGTTAGGGAGGTTGGAATGGTGGGAAATTGGCTGGGCCCCCCTCTCCTGCAGGGAGATGTTTTTACATGGTGGCTCAAGGCTCTAAGAGAGTGAAAGTGGAAGCTATCAGGCCTCTTAAGAGCCTTTTACAAGGCTCAGAACTGGAACAGTATTAACAGTATTGTTTCTGCAGAATTCTGTTGGCCAAAGCAAGTCACAAAGCCAGGCCGGGTTCAAGGCGAGGAAAAATATGTTCAGCCCCATGATGGGAGGCACTTGTCTATCTAGGGATGGGAGAAATTTTTGGCAGCATCTTTGCAGACAATTTACCATACTCCTTACTCAGCTCATCAAATGGGTCTTATTGTGTGTCTGAAACCTATATTATAAAGTAGGTGAAAAGAGTATGCTGATATTCCTGATTATCTACCTGTAATTTAAATTGCTTAAATAGTAATATAACCACAAGCACATGCATATTATTAACATAGTCGCAAACTCACATATTTAGATCACTGTTTTAGTTAATATCTAAATATTGTCAAACATGGTCATTTATCACATTACTATTTTTACCAGTGAGCATCAGAAAGGGATATTGTGGTTGAATATTAACCTGATAATCCCTTGGAAGGATTTATTTTGTGGTATTTAAGAATATCAAGGAACCAGGGTCTCTTGCATTGCAGGCATATTCTTTGCCAGCTGAACTACCAGGGAAGCCCATTTAAGAATACACCAAATTCCAGTTTGCAGATAGACAGTCTCTCAGACATCAGTGTCAGGATATCACACACAGCAACAAGACTAAGAGCAAGAAGTGGAGCCAGTGGATTAAAATCTACTTCTAAGAAATTCAACGCAACCTCACTCTGACCTTTTGCTGCATATCCATATCTCATCTGTCTCCTTTCGGGGACTGTGTTTACTTATTGGGGCTTCCCAGGTGACTCAGTGGTAAAGAATCTATTGGCCAATATAGGAGATGCAGGAGAGGCAGGTTTGATCCCTGGTTTGGAAATGGTAACCCACTCCAGTATTCTTGACTGGAAAATCCCATGGACAGAGGAGGCTGGCAGGCTACATTCCTGGGGTCATAGTGAACATGCATGCACATTCACTTACTGAAGTCCTTGGAACCCCTTCCCACCATATGATCCCAAAGACTTTGCAGGAGATCTCCTTTTATTTTAATTAATCTTCAAATACACCCCAGCTCTGGGCTCCATTCTTGAAATCATGTCAAGAACAGTGTGGCTTGGGACCACAACCCTGAGCAGAAAGAGCAATTAACCAATTGAGTTTACTTGCTTCTACATTGTAGTTTTACTAGTTAAAATTCCAAGACAACCTTCTTTGTTATTTAAACAAAATTGAGACTT
>SJYT01016754.1:6687-48497 GCA_006410635.1 Cephalophus harveyi
TTTTTCTTCCAGTTTTAAAATTCCAGGATTCTAACTTCTGCTGTCTATTTTCTACTCTTCCATACAAATTAAAATGTTACAATTTTCTAAGGAAGTACAGCCCTTTTTTATTTTTTAATCAATTACATTTTTTTCTAAAATAGTTTTAGGGCCAGTAAAACCTCTAATAGAAATTAAGTTTTGATAACCATGAAAGAAAAGGAAAATAATAAATTAACAAACACTTGTATTTTTTATACTAACTATATAAAAAAGGAATTCTTTGGAAAGATTATTTTTAATACAATAATGGTATAAGACTGTCTCTTATACACATCTGATTTTTCCCTTAATAAATAATTTTCATGGACTGTATTATAGTATACACATTAAATGAAGGCTTATTCAGAAAACCACAAGATTTAGATCTGGATAGAGTTTTTATCTTTGAATATGAATAGAATTCTGAAATACTTTCAAGAATATATAAATTATTGCCAATGACGAGAAATTCAGCCTTTCCTACCTTATTGGTATTATCACAGGTCAAGGGAGGAATCCTATAATAAGCATTTCTGTAGTTGTACCTTAACTCTTCCAAAAAAAGAGTCGAGAGGACTTTATATTAATATATTGATAAGAAATAGGAAATAAACATGAATTTTTAACTAAATTGTTATATTATTAAATAATAATAGAAAAAAATCATGCTTTTCTGGAAATTTCCCAAAATAAAATACTTTGTACTGCTTAGACATAGAATAGGACACAAAGTGCCTCTTAGTGTTGATTCTGAGTTTCTGAATTTTGTCATTTTCTGTTCAACATCTTGGACATGTTGCCTGAAGAGGGCGCCCTTTACTATAAAACTAAGATTCGTTTGCTAAACTAATACATAAATCTGCAAAATCAAGCACTATACCAACTTCAAATTTTCAGTAGAGATTCTTTTTCAAAAATTAGTAAAATGTATATGTATGTATTATTTATATATATACCATAAACTATGAAAAGAAAGACACATCTACGTAAGACCTTGATGCTGGGAAAGATTGAAGGCAGGCAGAGAAGGGGGCAACAGAGGCTGAATAGCATCACCGACTCAACAGACATCAGTTTAAGCAAACTCTGGGAGACAGTGAAGGATAGGGAAACCTGGCGTGCTGCAGTTCATGCGGTCACAGGGATTGGACATGACAGAAACTGAACAATAACTGTATGCCAGTGTGGAAACTTAAGAAACAGGAAAATTCCAATAACTTGGAAGCCCCTTCATGCTTTTTAGGCTATCTCCATCTCTCCTCATCCCTAAGGGAACCATTTTCTTAGAATATATGTTTATAATTTCCTTGCCTTTCATTATAGTTTTATCATCTAGATATATTGTTCAATTCTGCCTTTTTTACCCTAAATATAATTATGAATTCATGCTCTATGAATTCTTCTGTGACATGCTTTTTTGATTGATATTAAGTGTTTTCAACCTGTTCATACTGATACATGTAAGTATAGTTCATGCATTTTTAGTGCTATGCAGTTTCCCACCTTATGAGTGAAAATCAGCAAACTTGCTTACTGTTTATGATTTAGGGGTACACTTATTTTGCTGCAATTATAAGTTACACTGCTGGAAACTTCCTGCATGAGCCTCTCACTATGTGTGTGCAATAGCTCTTCTAGGGCAATTTGCTTCTTGTTTTTGTATGGCCCTCTAGTTGGGAAATGGCAACCCACTCCAGTACCCTTGCCTGGAAAATCCAATGGATGGAGAAGCCTGGTAGGCTACAGTCCATGGGGTTGCAAAGAGTCAGACACGACTGAGCGACTTCACTTCACAAGTTTGGAATGATTGCATGTTTGAAATGGTTGAAAGAAAGATAAAGAGTATCTGTGACGTGAGCATATTACATAAAATTCAAATTTCAGTGTCTCCAAATAAAGTGTTGTCGGAACACAAACACACCCATTCGGGCCCATTGTTGCCTACAGCTGCTTTCCAAGCATAGCAGCAGAGTTGAGGAGCTGTGCCGAAGAGCTACTGGCCCACTGAGTCCCAAATATTTACTATTGGGCCCTTTACAGAAAAGGTCTGCAGAGTCCAGCTTTATCCTATATACCTAGGATGGAAATGCTGAAGTTTAGTGTGTCCATTTTCTACTTCACTTGTTTTCCAAGGTGGCTCTACCCATGCTCACTCCCATCACCAGTGTGTGAGTGTTCTCAGCATCTTCATGATAAGGAAGGAAAGACAGACCTGCTATAGAACTACAGAAGCTACCTTTGTGGGTACATGTAAGTTGTGATAGCTTACTATAGTTCTGATAAGCCAATAATAATCATTTTGTCTGTGCCTTGTATGTGCTCACTCGCTTCAGTCCTGTCCAACTCTGCGACCCCATGGACTGTAGCCCTCCAGTTTCCAGGTAAGAATACTGGAGTGGATTGCCATTTCCTCCTCCAGGGCATCTTCCCAACCCAGGAATCAAATCTGAGTCTCCTACATTGGTAGGTGGATTCTTCACTGCTGAACTACCTGGGAAGCTCCGTATGTTGTACGTGCTAGGCTGTACTGTGGTCAGTCACTTTAGTTGTGTCCGACTCTTTGTGACACCATGGACTCTAGCCCGCCAGGCTCCTCAGTCCATGGGGATTCTCTAGGCAAGAATCCTGGAGTGAGTTCCCATACCCTCCTCCAAGGGATCTTCTCAACCCAAGGGTCGAACCCAGGTCTCCCACATTGCAGGTGAATTCTTTACCATCTGAGCCACCAGGGAAACCCTGGGTGTTTTATGTTAAGTCACTTCAGTCATGTTCGACTCTGTGCGACCCCATAGATGGCAGCCCACCAGGCTCCCCCGTCCCTGGGATTCTCCAGGCAAGAACACTGGAGTGGGTTGCCATTTCCTCCTCCAATGCATGAAAGTGAAAAGTGAAAGGGAAGTCACTCAGTCGTGTCCGACTCTTAGCATGGACTGCAGCCTACCAGGCTCCTCCATCCATGGGATTTTCCAGGCAAGAGTACTGGAGTGGGGTGCCACTGCCTTCTCCGGGTGTTGTATAAACTTCCTCAATTTAAGCCTGTCAGCAGACAGGGTCTTGGAACATTGATATTTTCTATTTTTAAAAAATATTTATTGATTTGTTTTTGGCCCTGCTGGGTTGCTGTGAGGGCTTTTCTCTGGTTGTGGAGAATGGGGGCTACTCTCTAGTTGTAATGCACGAGCTTCTCACCGCATTGACTTCTCTTCTCGCGGCACACAGGCTCCAGAGTGCGCATGCTTCAGTAGTTGTGGCTTCTGGGTTCTAGAGCTCAGGTTCAGTAGTTGCGGCACATGGGCATAGTTGCCCCACGGCGTGTGGGATCCTCCCAGACCAGGGATCAAACCTGTGTCTCTTGCACTGGCAGGCAGATTCTTTACCACTGAACTACAGGGGAACACAAACACTACTATTTTCTAGACCAGTGGTCCCCAACCTTTTTAGCAGCAGGGACTGATTTTGTGGAAGACAATTGTTCCACAGACTGGAGAGAAGGGGGATGATTTCAGGATGAGTCAAGTGCATTACATTTATTGTGCACTTTATTTCTATTATTATTACAGCAGCTCCACCTCAGATCATCAGGCATTAGATACCAGTGGTTGGAGACCCCTGTTTTAGACCACATCCTCCCATGGTATCAGGACAAAAAACATGCCCTAGAGTCCCCAGTTTCTCCATCTAGAGGGAGTTCAGCTGGTTAAGACCATTCATGGGTTCCCTACAAAGCCAGGATGGTACAAAGTGAATTGCATGTAATTGATACAACTGCCACAAGCTTAATTATGCCTTTATCGTGCAATCTACTGCTTCTGAGATCTAGAAAAAAGTTCTAAGTGTCAGGTCCCTGCAGTTGTAACTGGTGTCTTCATGCAGTAAGGATGTTAACAGGTAGTCACTGAGCACTTGGATAAGGTCTGTCCTAAATGAGATATAAAAGTCCGTGTAATAGTCTCAACAGTTTTCAAAAACTTATTACGATGAAAAAATGTAAAATATGTGTTGCTTTTAGCTGTTAACTCAAGTAATTTGTTATACCCCAATAGAAAACTAAAATAGTAGGAAAATAAGTAGAAAATGTAATATTTCAAGATACTCAATTCAGTTCAGTTCAGTGCAGTCACTCAGACATGTCTAACTCTTTGTGACCTCATGGACTGCAGCACGCCAGGCCTCCCTGTCCATCACTAACTCCCCAGAGTTTACTCAGACTCATGTCCATAGAGTCAGTGATGCCATCCAACCGTCTCATCCTCTGTCGTCCCCTTCTCCTCTTGCCCTCAATCTTTCCCAGCATCGGGGTCTTTTCCAATGAGTCAGCTCTTCACATCAGGTGGCCAAAGTATTGGAGTTTCAGCTTCAACATCAGTCCTTCCAATGAATATTGAGGACCGATTTCCTTTAGGATGGACTGGTTGGATCTCCTTGTGGTCCATGGGACTCTCAAGAGTCTTCTTCAACATCACAGTTCAAAAGCTTCAATTATTCAGCACTCAGCTTTCTTTATAGTCCAGCTCTCACATCCATACATGACAACTGGAAAAACCATAGCTTTGACTAGATGGACCTTTGTTGGCAAAGTAATGTCTCTGCTTTTTAACATGCTGTCTAGGTTGGTCATAACTTTTCTTCCAAGGAGTAAGCGTCTTTTTATTTCATGGCTGCAGTCACCATCTGCAATGATTTTGGAGCCCATGAAAATAAAGTCTGTCCCTGTTTCCACTGTTTCTCTATCTATTTGTCATAAAGTGATGGGACCGGATGCTATGATCTTAGTTTTCTGAATGTTGAGCTTTAAGCCAACTTTCTCACTCTCCTCTTTCACTTTCATCAAGAGGTTCTTCTTCACTTTCTGCCGTAAAGGTAGTGTCATCTGAATATCTGAGGTTATTGATATTTCTCCCAGCAATCTTGATTCAATCTTGATTTTATCAAGTATCTTGATTAGTATCTTGATCAATCAAGTATCTTGATTCAAGATACTAACAACATTTTATTAACAGTCTCTTAATATTTATATTAATTTTTATTAGCTTGGCCAGCATTTAATTTTTTAGTGATATTAAGCATATAAAACTATCTTCAGACATTAAAAAAAAAAAGAGTTCTTTTAGTCTTGGAGATGGTTGTACTGGTACCACAATAATGTGAATGTACTTAATTCAACAATGTAAATGTACTTAATGCCACAGAACCATACTTTTAATAACCATACTTTAATAACCATAAAAGTTATTAAAGTGGCAAATAATGTGCATATTTTACCACAATAAAAAGAAGCTGTTTTCAGAGTTATAGTTACTTTCAGAGAAGAGAATAGTATTACCAGATTGCCAAATGGAAATAAATAATCATTAATGTAAGAAAAATTATTATTTAATTTTACTGTTACATGTCTTTATGGCTTAAAAGATGGTTATAGGATTAATACTTGTAACAGAAACTCCATTGTTTGCTCTTTCTTTACAAAAGCCATTGAAAGAGAAGTTTTGCCACTGTCTCGATACTCATTTAACACCATTATTAAGAAGAAACAAACTCTTCAATGTCTGAATGACGAGTGGGATAATGCATAAGAATAGATACTACTTGCAATAATGTAAAACTCTAGAAGAAAAAACCCTGCAAGACACAGTTGTTTACTTTTGTTAACGTCCAATATTTTAAAACAAGACACTCAAAACCTTAAGAAAAAAACGTGAAGTTTGAGGAGGGACAGGAATCTTAGATGTGGCCAGTGTCTGGGTATCAACTCCTGCTCCAAATAAAGCCTAGTGAGGCCAGTGTTCCCAAACCTTGCTGATCTCTAGAATCAGAACTACAATGCCTTGAAATGCAGGTTCCAAATCCCACCCCACAAACCCAGTGATCTAACTCTAGCTCAGTTTTGAATGGGTGTGTACGCACATGTGTGTGAGTGTTTATGTGTGTGAATTACAGAGCTTTGTTTTAAGGGTTCCAGGTAATTTTGATTTAGGAATCACTAAACTAGGAGGCTAATAGTTTCTTTCTATAGGCTGGAAATCTCAAGGAAACACCTGGCATTTGTATAATCTTTATTCCAGTGGTCATTTTGGAGCTTTCTTACTTTCTTCTCAGCAGCATTTGAGAAGCCCGACCATTCCTCCTGAAACACTTGCTTCACAGGCCCCCAGGAACCCCCACAACCTGATTCTCCCCCAACAGTCCTAACAGTGCCATCTCAAGTGTCCCTGACAATTGGGGTGCCCCCCAGAACTCAGTTCTTGAAAGGAAACCAAGTTGGCCAAACTTACATTCAGCTGTTTGACTTCACCTCAAAGCCTCCTCTTTAATATAGGGTTTTTTTTTTAATGGTTTAATTTCTCTTATATTTGTATCAAGGTAATACATATCTATAGTTTAAAGAGTTACATAATTCCACAAGGCTTGCTATGAAAAACAGCAGCCTCTGCAACCACCACCATTCACAATAATGCAACTTCATTTATCTCTTTTTAACTGATTTTGTCTTTCCCTGTTCTCTGTGATCAGTCACGTCCAACTCTTTGCAACCCCATGAACTGTAGCCCACCAGGCTCCTCTGTCCGTGGAATTTTCTAGGGAAGAACACTGGAGTGGGTTGCCATTTTCCACTCCAGGGGATCTTCCTGACACAGGGATCAAATCTGTGTCTCCTGTGTCCCCTGCATTGGTAGGCAGATTCTTTACCACTGAGCCACCTGGAAAGCCCTATCTTTCCCTATATAGGGCTTCCCAAATAACATGCTTGCTGCTGCTGCTGCTGCTAAGTCGCTTCAGTAGTGCCCAAATCTGTGCGACCCCATAGACGGTAGCCCACCAGGCTCCCCCGTCCCTGGGATTCTCCAGGCAAGAACACTGGAGTGGGTTGCCATTTCCTTCTCCAATGCATGGAAATGAAAAGTGAAAGTGAAGTCGCTCAGTCGTGTCCAACTCCTAGCGACCCCATGGACTACAGCCAACCAGGCTCCTCCGTCCATGGGATTTTCCAGGCAAGAGTACTGGAGTGGAGTGCCATTGCTTTCTCTGAAATAACATGCTTACATAGATACAAATGGCAATAATCATTCTTTTTGTGGCTGAATAATATTCCATTGTGTGTGTGTGTGTGTGTATGTGTGCGTGTGTGTGTGTGCATGGACCACCTCTTCTTTATCCATACATCTGTTGATGAACACTTAGTTTGTTCCCATGTCTTGGCTATAGTGAATAATGCTGCTATGAATACTGGGATGTATTTAGCTTTTCAAACTGAAATGGAGCAGGACACTATGGTCTTTCCACCACTCCATGTCCTTCATCTGCTTTTTAGCTCCAGAAAGACTTTAGCCAAAGTAAGTTTAATCAGAGAAGTGAGAAAATGCAGAAGCAAAGGAAAACAGTCAAACAAGACCAATTAATAGTAGTTTAATCATTAAGCAAAATTGAGGACCTTTAGTTCCTCCTCAAGGGCTATAAAGAATATTCTGAGCCATATCCTTTAAGCTATCTGGTAGATATCAAAACCCTCACTGGGTGGAAAAAATTAACTACAGTCTGATGACCAGACTGTAGCCGTGACATAACTGCCACAATTCTGAGATCTAACCTCAAAGAAACGGGACCAAACTGCCCCTAGAACTGAAGATTAACTACCTTCAAAACACCCAAGATAACACTGATCAAACACTGCATGACCAGTTTCAAGATGACCATCAGGACTTCCCTAGTGGTCCAATGGCTAAGACTCTGTGCTCCCAATGCAGGGTGCCTGCGCTCGATTCCTGGTAAGGGAACCAGATCCCATATGTTGTAACTATGACCCAGAACAGCCAAATATATATATATATATATTTTTTTTTTTTTAAGATGACTGTCAGAGCTGACTGTACTGTTTCTAAATGTAACACCCTGCCTTGACCTATAAAAGCTCTTGCCCACTGATTATCCGTGTGAGAGAATTGACTTTTGTACATGAATTCCCTACCTCCCACAACTGCCAGCCTCTGAAAAGAAGCAAACTTTTCTTTCCACCAGCCTTGCTTCTTTATTGGCTACAGAGTGGCGAGCAGCCACAATCCAACTTTCAGTAACAGAATTAGAGTTTTAGTCTTTTTCTGATTTATGCTCAGGAGTAGTATTGCTGGATCATAGGGTAGCTCTATTTTTAAAGGAACCTCCATACTATTTTGCACAGTGGCTGCACCAATTTACATTCCCATCAATAGGTTAGGAGGATTCCTTTTCTCCATACCCTCTTCAGCATTTATTATTTGCAGACTTCTTGATGACGGATTCTGACTACTGTGAGGCGATTACCTCAGTGCAGTTTTGATTTGCTTTTCTGTATTAGAGTTATTGAGCATCATTTCCTATGCCTGTTGGCCATTTGTATGTCTTCTTCGGAGGAATGTCTATTCAGGCCTCTTGTCTATTTATTGATCGGGTTATTTGTTTTTTTGATACTGAGTTCCATGAACTGTTTGATTGTTTTGGAAATCAACCCCTTGTCAGTCACACCTTTTGCAATTATTTTCTCCCAGTCTGTAGGGTTGTTTTGTTTTGTTGCTGGTTTCCTTTGCCATGCAAAAGCTTTTAAGTTTGACTAGGTTTCACTCTTTATTTTTGCTTTTATTTCTTTTTCCTTGGGAAACTGATCTAAAAAATATCACTACAACTTTTGTCAGAGACTGTTTTGCCTATCTTCTAGTAGTTTTATGGCGTCATGTCTTGTTTAAGTCTTTAAACCTCTTTGAGCTTATTTCTGTATGTGATATGAGAGAATGCTCTTTTTAAAAATTATTTGTTTATGCTTATATTTGGCTGCACTGGGTCTTGGTTGCTGCATGCAGGCTTCCTCTAGTCACAGAGGCCAGGAGCTACTCCTCTCTGTCCAGTAAATAGTTTTTTACTACTTGTTCTGCTTTCACTTTGGCATCTTGATCTTACCCATATCTGGGTTCCTTAGTCAAGAGACTTTACAAAACCAGAAAATAAACACCCAGCCCTTTGCTGGTACACCAGGGGCAACTGCCATTGGCATGGAGGGCAAGAAGTATAGAGATTTAACTGCTTTTTCAAAAGACTTTCAACCAGTCTTTCTGCTTTTAGCCTCATTTTTATTTTTACCTGTGGAATTATCTGGGTCTACCAATTTCTGAGTCTTTGGTGGTCTGTGTTTGAACTATATTATTCTGGCTTTCTCCCCTAGGTTAGGACACAGCTCCCTCCAGGTTGCTATGACAGCCACATACTTCTCCCTGTGTTCCAGCCTCCAACATGTGCTGGTGTTTCTTACCCGATTCTCATTGTCCTGGTAGATTTATATCCTCCTGAAGTGTCCCTTTATCTCCACCTTAGCGTGGTTTTAGAAGGGGTGGAAATATGCAGTCAACCTGCTATTCTTGGTGCAAAGCCTCAGTCTAGGTCTTACCATTAACAAAACTAATATTTTAATGCTTATATGTCAGGTTGAGTCCATGATCTGAAGTTGTTGATTTATCTTTCCAAGTGTTTTTTATTTTTTCTTTTTTCATTACAATACCCCCAGTATCTAGCCTTCTGTGTATTAGACATATTTCATCAATGTTATGTAAATTAAACCACTCAATATTTTAGTACACTCTCACGAAAAATTATTGAAAAACAGCATATTAAAAAGCAGAGACATCACCTTGCCAACAAAGGCCCAATATAGTCAAAGCTATGGTTTTTCCAGTAGTCATGTACCCATGTGAGAGGTGGACCATAAAGAAGGCTGAGCGCTGAAGAATTGATGTTTTTGAACTGTGGTGCTGGAGAAGACTGTTGAGAGTCCCTTGGAGAGCAAGGAGATCAAACCAGTCAGTCCTAAAGGAATTCAACCTTGAATATTCATTGGAAGGACTGATGCTGAAATTGAAGCTCCAAAGCTTTGGCCACCTAATATGAACAGCCAACTCATTGGAAAAGACTCTGATGCTGGGAAAAATTGAAGGCAAAGGGAAAAGGGGGTGGCAGAGGATGATATAGTTAGATAGCATCACTGACTCAATGGACATGAATCTGAGCAAACTCTGGGAAATAGTGAAGGACAGGGACGCCTGGCACTGCAGTCCATGGGGGTCACAAAGAGTTGGACATCACTTAGTGACTGAACAATGGCAACTGTAAAAAAAAAAAACAGCAACATTTTAAAAGGTAATTTTAGGGTTAAGTGTGAAATTTTTTTTCCATCATTGAAACTAAAAACTAATACATACATAAATACATATATACAACAAAGAAATAGAAATGCAAATGAATATGAAGAAATAAAGCCAAGCAATGGGACATTCAACATACAGAAGTGATAAAATTTATTGAAAACCTTTCATGATTTAGATGTTCAGCTATATAATTATCTAGTCTTTAATTTGAAAAGGAGTCTGTCTAGGGCAAATTATAGTTGTCAAATCACATTTTAATGATTTCATCAAGTCAGACTATGACACAGTATTTTTCAGAATGTGATAATTACCAGTACTCAAGAACTGTGGACATTTTTTCCTTTGTGCTTTTTGCAGAAATCTATTTATCTGTCTGTAGTCTGAGAGCATTTTGAAAAGCACAACATGAAAAATTAAATAGTTAAAACTTTTCAATTATTTAGGGTACACGGTGCTTGGAGCTTGTTGAGAAACATTGTGGTTTGGCTTGGTTTCGTTTTGTTTACCATTAAGAGGAGGCTAAAAGCATTGATTGTCCCTAATCAAGCTGGTGACCCAGAGGAAATGTCCAGTACAATTAGGGACCTTTCCTGAAAACTTTTATCTTCATATGATACGAGAAACATTACAAGGGCTAAGTCCAAACATTCCTTTGTTCCAACCATCCTCAAAGCAGTTAAAGCCACTCCAGGCTGGGTTAGTCAACTTCACTGCAGTAGCAGATGACCCCACAAATCCCAGTGGTTTGCAAATATTTCTCTCTCAGCTATGTTACATGGCAGGCGATGGGTCAGGTGCTATGACCCACTATGGCAGCTTCTTATCCCCAGATGCAAACCGAAGGAGCAGCACCACTTAGAACATCTGCTCAGTAGCAGAAGGAAAGAGAACTGCCTAAAAGATGTGATGCCTGTTCAAATTTCTATTCAAATGCAACCCATGTCTTGCCTCCTCACGTTCCACTGAGTAAGTTACGTGGCCAAGCCTCACATTGATGAGAAAGGGAAGTTACTCCTCCAACAGGAAGTCCCTACAGGTTGCATTAGGAGAGGGTGGATGTATGATCTTGCTATAAGAAAAGGGATGGATGAGTCATTGAAAATTAAAATCTAATCCCTACAGGTGGAAGAGGAGAGGGGCTCAAATCACTGAGGAAAGAGAGTGGGATTAGATCAAAACTGGAGTGACTAGAATGGGAAAGTTGACAGATTTTAAATTATCTTTCTGGAGCTAAACGCAGTGGTTTTCTATGGACTTTAAGACTGGATTGTCCAAATTAAATTATGATTCATGCATTATCTTTGCAATATAATTTTATTGAGGTCAAGTACTAAAGAGATGGGAATACCAGACCACCTGACCTGCTTCTTGAGAAACTTATATGCAGACCTTGGACACTGAAGTTTTCAAGCAAGAATCTCTGAGGAGGACTTACCCTCACTCACTCTGAGGGCAGGGGTCTCTTCCTCTGACTGAGGTAGAAACCAAGGCTCAGAGCACTTCAATGACAGTGCTTTCCTAAGCTCACCAGCTCATTAATGCCTAGCCAAATATCCAAACACCTGAGGCAAAAAGACACAGTGATGCTGAACTGGTCATCAGCCATCTAATAGGAATGATGACTTAGGCCCTGGGATCTGGTTGTGACAGGCCAGGGGTATGGGAAGACGAGCGAGCGCCATGAAGAGGAAAGAGAAGTAGAAAGAGGAAGCTGAGCTGAGGGAACACTAACCAGCCTTATGTTTAATGATCAGAAGGCTTACTGGGAGTTCAATCACAAAAAATTATTAAAATGAGTCATGGGGAAAAATGAGCCACTTTCAGGAATTTATTAATGAAAATAGGCATAAATAAGAGATACCCTAGCGTGCTGCAGTCCATGAGGTCTCAAAGTGTCAGATTCCACTTAGCAACTGAACCACAAAGAGAGATTTGCATTTTTTTTTGCTGAGAAAGACAATTAAACTCCAGCTGGTCTGCAGAAATGTTTACTATTGATGTACTTTGAGTTTATGGCCAGTAATGAGGATACTGATAAAGTCTATTGACACATATTTACTCCTTTTCTCATCAGCCTTGAAATCAGGGCCCTAGAGAGCAGTGACAAGCAGTTCACTCTTCTTGGTTAAATTCAGAAATGCTAGTTTGTTCTAGAGAAAACGTTTGCATCAGTGCTGTATCTCTATCTTATTGCTATATCTGTTTTTCTTTTTTCTTCATAAAGTGTGAGGAGACCCAATGATTTATTCTTAAATAAACACTTATTGAACATCTATTATGAACCAAGCACTGTTCTAGATGTTGGGGGCTCCATAGGAAAAAATGAATTTACATTATAGCATGGTTGGCAGATACTGTTAAAAATAAAATTTACAATATCATGGCAGGCAGTACTAAACATTTTGAAAAATAATATAGTAAGATGATAGAGGGGTACAGATTCCATTTAGGAGAAGCAAGATATGTCCTGACAGTTTATCAGAGTTGATTAGCAAATTGTTAGAAATTTTACTAGCCAGATATTAAACACTGCCATCATTAAAATTTAAATGTTACAGATTTCCAAGTAAATACATTATAATAAAAATGTAATAAATACTCAAAACTCACCATTTTCTATTGATTTTCCTACTTGTTGCTACTATTTATGTTCTTTAAGTTATTTACATGTATTCCATCTGTGCACTGGAAACATTACATAATGGCATGCGACGTTCCATCTCCTCCTAGCTGTTTGTTCAGTGACATCATGTTGGTACCACGGAAACAGCCAAAGTGGATGTCTTTACACCACAGAAACTGATAAACACAATTAACACAAATCGGGGCTTTTTATCCCAGAGAGTTAGATGTGAAACATTTACCAGCTCTTTACAGAGGAGAGACTTTCTAATGAGGGGATAATTAGGCAGAAGCCTGAGTTACATGCGGATATTTGGCACTGGGATATCTGGGGGAGGGCAATGCAGGCAGAGGGTTCAGACCAGCTCTTGCTTGACTGGTTTTCAAGGATCCGCACAGAGAAAAGCCTGAGAAAGTGAGCGAGAAAAGTGGCAGGAAATCAGGGCAGGGAGATAGATTACGTAGAACTCTGAGGCTCTGGTAAAGATATAGATTTAACTCTAAGTACATTATGAAGCCATGAGAGGACTGAAAACAAGAGAAGGATAGGATCTGATTTTTATTACAAGGGATCCCTTGCTCTACTGTACAGGGGAGAATTCTAAATTTAAACTGAGCTCAGAATTACTCCTTGTTTGTTATAGATACATCAGACTCATTGATATTTCCAACACAAGACTGAATGTGTGGTAGTGCCCATGAGGGTTCATCCCTATCCAATTTTCTTCTCCTTCCTGGGCACACAGATTGCCTATACCTCCCAGTACTCTGGCAGTTCAGTGGGTTCACGTGCTGCTGCTGCTGCTGCTGCTGCTAAGTCACTTCAGTCGTGTCCAACATGATGAGTTCTAGCTAATAAAATATGAATAGGAGTGATACACACCCCATTCTCAAGGAGAAGCATTTAAGAGCCGTGAGTGAACCTCACACTCTTCATGGTGACGGCACAGGCCACATCGTGGGATGGAGGAGCCTCAAGATGGAAACAGTCTGATCCCCAAGTGACTGTGTGGAGTTGGGCATCCTCTAACTCACCCTGAGCATGAACATGAGCAAGAAACACAAAGCTTTTTTTCACCAAATACTGAAGTTCAGGGATTAATTTACTGCTTCAGCTTAGCCTAGGCTGTCCTGACTAATGCAGACTGTCATGCTTAAAAACTCTCAGTGATAATAGCTAACATTTATTGAGGGCTTAGGCTTCCCTGGTTACTCAGAGGTTAAAGCGTCTGCCTGCAATGCGGCAGACCTGGGTTCAATCCCTGGGTTGGGAAGATCCCCTGGAGAAGGAAATGGCAACCCACTCCAATATTCTTGCCTGGAGAATCCCATGGACGGAGGAGCCTGGTGGGCTACAGTCCACAGGTCGCAAAGAGTCGGACACAACTGAGCGACTTCACCCACTCACTCACTCATTGAGGGCTTACTCCATGCCAGGCACAGGATTCATATGTATTTCCTCATATAAGTCCCACACTATTAGAGATGAACACTATGATCACATCCATTTCAGAAATAAGGACACTGAGTCCAAGAACGTTTAAGTGACTTGCTCGGGGCCCTTAGAGAACAAAGGTTGGAAACTAGAGGGCCAGTCCTGACTCTGGAACCTTCCCTTTTCTACTGAGGGAAGAACAGTCTCCTGTTCTTTCCTTCATTTCGTTTCTTCATTTATTTCTTCGTCCTTTTATTGGGCACTTACAGTGCTAGACTCTGGGTAGCATAGCATAGCACGCATGCTCAGTTGTGTCCAATTCTTTGTGACTCTATGGGATTTTTCCAGCAAAATACTAGAGTGGGTGGCTATTTCCTCCTCCAGGGGATCTTCCCAACCCAGGGATCAAACCCATGTCTCCTGTTTCTCTTGCATTTTAAGCAGATTCTTTACCACTGAACCACCAGAGAATCTGCTAGGCTCTGGGTAGGCAAAGATAAATAAAACACCTTTCCTATCTTCAAGGAGATTAGTGAAGAAGAGACCACAAAGTGAAAATTATAATGTGATGAATTTACAAGCAATACAAGAGACAGAGGAACATGCTAACAGAGATGGAGATACAATCAGCAAAATCTAGACTGTGGGAAACTCTACAGGACAATCTGGTTCCTTCAACAAATAAATTACAAGGAAATTTAGTCAGAACCTATAGATTAAAGAAGATCTATAACTCTTGAGAGTCACTTGGACTGCAAGGAAATCAAACCAGTCAATCCTAAAGGAAATCAACCCAGAATATTCATTGGAAGGACTAATTCTGAAGCTGAAACTTCAATACTTTGGCCACCTGATGCGAAGAATTGACTCACTGGAAAAGACCTTGATGCTGGGATAGATTGAATGTGGGAGGAGAAGGGGACAGCAGAGGATGAGATGGTTGGATGGCATCACTGACTTGGTGAACATGAGTTTGAATAGGCTCTTGGAGTTGGTGATGGATAGGAAAGCCTGGCATGCTGCAGTCCATGGGGTCACAAAGAGTCGGACATGACTGAGTGACTGAACTGAACTGAAGGCCTTACTAACTTTAACTATACAATTTTTAGGTGAGATAATGACTTGTGGTTATTTTTAGGATATCCTTATCTTCTAGAATACACACTAAAAAATTATAGAATAATATGATGTTTGAAATATTCTTCAAAATACGCAGGAAGGAGAAGTGGGTACATGAAACAAGATTGGCATGGATAATCATAGTTGACCTAGGTATTTACTTTGGGGATAATTTTAATAAACATTTAAAACTTCTCAAAATAAAAAGTTTTAGAATAACTGTTCTTGGGCTGGATATAAAAGAATTGGTAGAATCACTGACAAGGTGTCTGGGAAAACTGGGAAGCTTTCCTAGGAAAATGGAACATCCACATGTGAAACAGCTCTCAGGTGACAAGAGAGCATACACAAACAAATTAAACAAGAGAGCGTGCACAAACAAATTAAATTATTTTGAACATCACCTAACGTATCAGTGACAGCAATGATTAATATTTGTTTTGCATCAAGAGCCAGCTGCTGTCACATGGAAACAAGTTGCCAGAGTTTAAGAACCTCCTTCTATGGACATGTGGAGAAACGGGCTGAGTGGAGCCAGAGATTGAACACTGGATTAGAAAATCAGGAGACTAAGCAGGAGAATCCTGGCTCTGTCTCAGAGAAGGACTTGAAAGTTTTGTCTCTCTTCCCCCATCTATAAAACGAGGTCCAAATTGATCCCAAAGAGCTGTTTCTGCTCCAACATTCTAATATTCTACATGGGCTTCCACAGACATGAATGTTAATTGGGGATCGTGTATGAGAATCTATTGCTTCAGGTCATGGTAGCATCATTGTCAGAACCAAAAGGACCCTCCAGTGCAGGCATCTTAGTTATAGGAGACCCTCAGAACGTCTTCTGGGTGTAGGGATCCCCTAACATAAATTCAGAGGACTTCTGCTTTGCATGGGAAGCAGAAGGGAGTAACAGAGCAAGCCAATCGCGTGTTGTTTTCTGCACACCTGAGATCTTGGTGCTCTTCACAATTAAGGGACAAAGACTTATTTACAACTTGGCAATTTCCCTCTGAAAAGTTTCCCTAGGGTTAAAGAATCTTACTTGCTTTCTTTGTTTGCATGTTGAGCACTGAGATACCTGCCCCTTGGTGTCCCAGATGGAAGTTAAAATAGTTCAGACAGGATGTCTCCATGGACCCATAACTTCTGTACTGATGAATGTAATGAAAAGCATCAAAATATCCTGTGGTCACCAGATTCCTTACATCTTTTGAACTGTAGCAGAGATTCAGCTACAACCACCCCCATCATGGGGGTTGTGATGGGACCTCTGAGGCCCAGGACCACCCCCCCCCAGCTCTCTCCCCTACCCCTTCCCTACCCTGGCAGAAGGCTAGAAGCTACACAGTTCCACCTGGGAGACCTCTGGTATTTGACAGGGAAAGAAGGGCAAGTGAGACATGTGTGGAAAGGGAATGTTGCCCGCCATTCCAGTAAATAGCAAATGTTCCCCAGCATCAAGCCATTAGGCACTACATCCCACTAAACACCCCGAAGTACTTCCTAAGGGGAATTCAGAATGGAGAAAAACAGGAAATCCTCTGTGCTTTGAATACTGGTTCAGATGTGTATCCAAGGAACAATGTCAATGAGCTTAGACTTTTGCATCTTCCCATCAGTTCAGTTCAGTTCAGTTCAGTCACTCAGTCGTGTCCGACTCTTTGCGACCCCATGAATCACAGCACGCCAGGCCTCTCTGTCCATCACCAACTCCCGGAGTTCACTCAGACTCACGTCCATTGAGTCAGTCATGCCATCCAGCCATCTCATCCTCGGTCGTCCCCTTCTCCTCCTGCCCCCAATCCCTCCCAGCATCAGAGTCTTTTCCAAAGAGTCAACTCCTCGCATGAGGTGGCCAAAGTACTGGAGTTTTAACTTTAGCATCATTGCTTCCAAAGAAATCCCAGGGCTGATCTCCTTCAGAATGGACTGGTTGGATCTCCTTGCAGTCCAAGGGACTCTTAAGAGTCTTCTCCAACACCACACTTCAAAAGCATCAATTCTTCGGCGCTCAGCCTTCTTCACAGTCCAACTCTCACATCCATACATGACCACAGGAAAAACCATAGCCTTGACTAGATGGACCTTAGACGGCATAGTAATTTCTCAGCTTTTGAATATGCTATCTAGGTTGGTCATAACTTTTATTCCAAGGAGTAAGCATCTTTTAATTTCATGGCTGCAGTCACCATCTGCAGTGATTTTGGAGCCCCCCCCAAAAAAGTCTGACACTGTTTCCACTGTTTCCCCATCTATTTCCCATGAAGTCATGGGACCAGATGCCATGATCTTCGTTTTCTTTATGTTGAGCTTTAAGCCAACTTTTTCACTCTCCTCTTTCACTTTCATCAAGAGGCTTTTTTAGTTCCTCTTCACTTTCTGCCATAAGGGTGGTGTCATCAGAATATTTGAGGTTATTGATGTTTCTCCTGGCAATCTTGATTTCAGCTTGTGCTTCCTCCAGCCCAGCGTTTCTATGCTTTTGAAAATGCTATCTAGGTTGGACATAACTTTTCTTCCAAGGAGTAAGCGTCTTCTAATTTCATGGCTGCAGTCACCATCAGCAGTGATTTTGGAGCCCAAAAAAATAAAGTCTGGCACTGTTTCCACTGTTTCCCCATCTATTTCCCATGAAGTGATGGGACCAGATGCCATGATCTTCGTTTTCTGAATGTTGAGCTTTAAGCCAACTTTTTCACTCTCCTCTTTCACTTTCATCAAGAGGCCTTTTAGCTCCTCTTCACTTTCTGCCATAAGGGTGGTGTCATCTGCATATCTGAGGTTATTGATATTTCTCCCGGCAATCTTGATTCCAGCTTGTGTTTCTTCCAGTCCAGCATTTCTCATGATGTACTCTGCATAGAAGTTAAATAAGCAGGGTGACAATATACAGCCTTGACGGACTCCTTTTCCTATTTGGAACCAGTCTGTTGTTCCATGTCCAGTTCGAACTGTTGCTTCCTGACCTGCATACAGATTTCTCAAGAGGCAGGTCAGGTGGTCTGGTATTCCCATCTCTTTCAAAATTTTCCACAGTTTATTGTGATCCACACAGTCAAAGGCTTTGGCATAGTCAATAAAGCAGAAGTAGATGTTTTTCTGGAACTCTCTTGCTTTTTCCATGATCCAGTGGATGTTGGCAATTTGATCTCTGGTTCCTCTGCCTTTTCTAAAGCCAGCTTGAACATCAGGGAGTTCACGGTTCACGTATTGCTGAAGCCTGGCTTGGAGGATTTTGAGCATTACTTTACTAGCATGTGAGATGAGTGCAATTGTGCGGTAGTTGGAGCCACCCTGGTGGCTCAGATGGTAAAAAATCTGACAGCAATGTGGGAGACCCAGGTTTGATCCCTGGGTAGGGAAGATCCCCTGGAGAAGGGAATGGCAACCCACTCCAGTATTCTTACTTGAGGAATTCCATGCACAGAGGAGCCTGGTGGGCTACAGTCCATGGGGTCACAGTCAGACATGACTGAGAGACTAACACTTTCATTTATATTCTAAATGCCAAATTGATTTAAGTAGTGTCTAGAGGATCACAGACTTGCCTCTATTTGCCTCTTTCCCATTAGTTATGTAAAAATATTTTAAAGCTTTATATCTTCTCTTTTGATTTTTGACTTCTTGGCATACAATGTGCACACATGTGTGAAATACATGTATATACATTTTTAATTACTTACTTCACAGCATTATTTCCAAATATGTTCAATTATGTATTAAAGTATCACTGAATTTATAAAACTTTTAAATTTTAAAACGTTTTTTCTACATACCAGCGCCATCTGTTTTAATTTTGTTTGATGGTATACTGGGCTCTCCTATACCCAATGTATTGGTTGCTACCACACGAAACTCATATTCCATCCATGGGATTAAATCCACTGCTCTTGCTGCCTCCATGTTTCCTTCAATAATTGGGGGATCTAAATAAAACAAATATTAAATAGAGAATATTAGTTGAGTAATATCACTCTTGTAATTCCCTATTTTTATTTTACTCTTTTGAGAAAATGGCACATATTCCACTAAGTCAAATATAAATAAAAACTAGGATGACAAAATGTTAATTACATTTAAAGAAGTAGGAAGAGAGGTCCTTAAGAAAATCTTAGACCTTAGAAAGACAGACACACATATGTATCATTTATTTAGTAAGTTCAAGTCAGGAGCACTAAGATTCTGCTCTTCTAACTGACTCCCAATTCAGGTCTTTGCTGCTAATCCACCGGCTACAATCTGAACACTGAGAATATGTATTCTGAAGACAGAATCCAGAAAAATTCTTGATGTGAGGGTATGATTCAGGAAGTTAAAATTTTTCTGGACTCAAACTGATTGATATACTGTATGAGTAGCAAATGATTGATTAGTACAGTACCTATATGTTCATACCTTTTTGTTGTAGCTTTTTAGATTTAAACCCAAATCATTTGGGGCAGTTATTAATAAATGTTAAAATAATTCATTCAGATTTATTTAATATTCAGAATTTATGATACTAGATATTAACAAGAAAACTATACCTTAGGGGATTTGAGAAAATGGCACATATTCCACTAAGTCAAATATAAATAAAAACTAGGATGACAAAATGTTAATTACATTTAAAGAAGTAGGAAGAGAGGTCCTTAAGAAAATCTTAGACCTTAGAAAGACACACACACATATGTATCATTTATTTAGTAAGTACAAGTCAGGAGCACTAAGATTCTGCTCTTCTAACTGACTCCCAATTCAGGTCTTTGCTGTTAATCCACCGGCTACACTCTGAACACTGAGAATATGTATTCTGAAGACAGAATCCAGAAAAATTCTTGACGTGAGGGTATGATTCAGGAAGTTAAAATTTTTCTGGACTCAAACTGATATAGTGTATGAGTAGTAAATGATTGATTAGTACAGTACCTATATGTTCATACCTTTTTGTTGTAGCTTTTTAGATTTAAACCCAAACCATTTGGGGCAGTTATTAATAAATGTTAAAATAATTCATTCAGATTTATTTAATATTCAGAATTTATGATACTAGATATACGATGATGCCATCCAGCCATCTCATCCTCTGTCGTCTCCTTCTCCTCCTGCCCCCAATCCCTCCCAGCATCAGAGTCTTTTCCAATGAGTCAACTCTTCACATGAGGTGGCCAAAGTATTGGAGTTTCAGCTTTAGCATCAGTCCTTCCAATGAATACCCAGGGATGATCTCCTTCAGAATGGACTGGCTGGATCTCCTTGCAGTCCAAGGGACTCTCAAGAGTCTTCTCCAACACCACAGTTCAACAGCATCAATTCTTCAGCGTTCAGCCTTCTTCACAGTCCAACTCTCACATTCATACATGACTACTGGAAAAACCATAGCCTTGACTAGATGGACCTTTGTTGGAAAAGTAATGTCTCTGCTTTTGAATATGCTATTTAGATTGGTCATAACTTTGCTTCCAAGGAGTAAGCATCTTTTAATTTCATGGCTGCAGTCACCATCTGCAGTGATTTTGGAGCCCAAAAAAATAAAGTCTGACGCTGTTTCCACTGTTTCCCCATCTATTTCCCATGGAGTGATGGGACCGGATGCCATGATCTTCGTTTTCTGAATGTTGAGCTTTAAGCCAACTTTTTCACTCTCCTCTTTCACTGTCATCAAGAGGCTTTTTAGTTCCTCTTCACTTTCTGCCGTAAGGATGGTGTCATCTGCATAAATTAGTTCTCCTAAAATATTTTTAAGGGCTTCCCTAAAAAATTCTTCAATGGTAAAGAATCTACCTGTAAATACAGGTTTAAACCCTGGGTTGGGAAGATCCCTTGGAGAATGAAAAGGCAACCCACTCCAGTATTCATGCCTGGGAAATCCCATAGATAGGGATTATTTATTTATTTATTTATTTATTTATTAATCTAGGTGAGCAATAGTTCGTTGGACATGGCTTAGCCACTAAACAACAACAACAAAATACTTTCACATGTCTTTAATAATCAATCTACACATACATATACATATAAAACAGATGTACATGATTTATTTGAAAAATGTGTTCTCTTAGGTTTGCATATAACTCATTATCTTATTACTTAGGGAATTCCTAAATTTTTATCTAACACTGCAGACCATGAATACATAGCTTTTTAAGATACTGTACCAACTGCCACCAACTGCTAAGCATCACAGTGTGTTTCTACTTTTGGACAAATTCTTATACAGCTCAGCCTATCCCATGTGTCACAATGCCACATGTGGCAGAACTTTCCTAGACACTAATTTTACCATCCAATGTCTTATTTTGCTAAGGACTTATTTTATATATTTGACATATTTTTGACATTCTGATTAAAACTTTGGCTTTGTTTTTGCCTTTGTTTTAATTCTGTCTCTTTATCTTCTATCTCTTCCACCACACTCTCACACCATATCAAAATCTGTTTGTCTTATTTCATACACATAAGAACTAATTTTAAGTAATTGGAAGAGGGAAGATGAAGTTTTGAATGTGCAGGACTCTTCACAGAGAAAGCGGAAACACAAGCTCATTGTTATGACACTGGGTAGAGTCTTCCTCACTAGATGTCTTTTAATGATTTTGAGCTTCCCTGGTTTGAATGGTGATTTTCCCTCCCCTGCCAAAAGATATGTCTATGTTCAAATCACCAGAACCTTGAATGTGACTTTGTTTTGCAAAGAATTTATCAACCATTTTAATCTTAAGACTAAAACCAAATTAAAAATCTTTGGCTAAAATCATCCTGGATTATCTAGATGGATCCTAAATCCAATGACCAATGTTCTTATAAGAGAAACACAACAAGGAAACATAGAGGAGAGGAGGGCGAAATGTGACCACAGAGGCAAAAGCAAAGAAGCAGCCACATGCCAAGGAGTATTTAGAGCCTCCGGAAGCTGGGAAAGGCAAGGACTGGGTTGTTCCCTGAGATCCTTGGAGATGGTACAGCCCTGCCAACACCATGATTTTGTACTTCTGTTGTTGTAAAACACCAAATTTGTGGTAACATGTTATGACAGCTGCTGCTGCTAAGTCGCTTCAGTCATGTCCAACTCTTAGTGACCCCATAGACGGCAGCCCACCAGGCTCCCCCGTCCCTGGGATTCTCCAGGCAAGAACACTGGAGTGGGTTGCCATTTCCTTCTCCAATGCATGAAAGTGAAAAATGAAAGTGAAGTCACTCAGTCGTGTCTGACTGTAAGCGACCCCATGGACTGCAGCCCACCAGGCTCCTCTGCCCATGAGATTTTCCAGGCAAGAGTACTGGAGTGGGGTGCCATTGCCTTCTCTGTTATGACAGCCCTAGGGAATTAATACCAAGATTTAGAGGCAGAGACTGATGGAAATATCTGTGAGTTTGTGAGTCTGGAAAGTACAAGGTAAAAAGTGTAACAGAAGGGTCAAGGAGGCAGTTGGATATTCTCCTCTGCTACTTATGCTGCAAAACCCCAGCCCCATTTAAATGTCTGAAGAATGGAAATGTTGAAACTGTTCTAAAGGGCCATTCTTGGCAAGGGCATTGGGCTCTCAAGATGGTAAAACCTACACTGGGGCTTTTCCAAGTAGCTGGGCAGTCAACAGGTAGGGGCAGGTGAAATCTGGTTCAGAACAGGAATACCTTGATGGATGTGCAGTAAGAACTGCAGCTGATAAACTGACTCCAAACATGCATGAAGGTCTAATACTAAAATATCTCCAAACAAATGGAAGCTCAGGAGTATGTCCTGAGTAGAAAGTCATACTTGACTACAGAAAATATTTGGAAGAAGGGTGACAGATAAAGAAAAATCAACTGAAGTCAATTGAGGGTAAGTTTTAGATTCCAGATGAAGACGTAAGATCTGTGACTAAATGAAGTCTGAGGTAAAGAAAGAAGAACAAGCAAAGAGCCTTGGAGTTACATTACAACCATGAGAGGACACACTTCAGTGGGAAACCCTTGACCCAGTGATGCAAATGACTTTCAAAACAGGAAATTGGAAGTAGGTGTTAGGAAGATAGACTTTCAAGATGTACCTTATGAATAATTAAAGAAGGAATTAGACATCAATAAGTTAATAATATATCTACAAATATAGCTAAAGGTGTAAAAGCTCCTCTTTTTAAGAACAAAACCCAGTTATGATCATTCTTATTAATATACAGTAACATCAGCACCTATGAGATGGTAAGTATCTAAAACAAAAAAGTTTTTGTCATATCTTTATAATATTCCCTGTAGAAAACCATTTATATAAGTAGTAGGGCTAATCTAGCAAAAATGACTAATAACAATCATTTTAGAAAAATGTATCTAGAATTAAATGTGGTTCTGTATCTGGTCTGCTTTCCTTCTCCAGAAGGGGTCAGGACTTTTGACTCATACCACATCACAAGAACAGGATTTTAAGGTTTGCTTTCTAACTTTTTTTTCCTGTCCAATCTTGAGCCAAGCAGCCCATATCATCATTTTACAATTAGAACCTCAAGATTGGCTATGTCGATACCAGGCCATACTCATAATATATCTCTATGTCACACTTATTTACTCTTATTTGTCATTTATGGATATATATCTCCATATATATGTTTGTGTTTCTTTTACTTCTTAATAATATTTTGGGGCCACTCAGGGCTTCGTATACCTAGCATGATATCTTGTAGGTAAAAGTACTTGATAAATATTTGTAGAAATCATAAATAAAATACAAATACAGAAATTGTGCTTATTTAGAGTCTACAATGTCTCAGCACAACCATGTGTACAACAATCACTTTATTTTCTCCTTCAACCCTGAATCAGGCAGGCTACTGGTAGTAGAAAAGAGGGCATTATATTACTTGAACCCTCCAAAAAATATCCATGCTTTCTGGTTTTTATATCTATATTCAACTCATAAATTATCCTGCCTTGTCTAAAGCAGAGGATAAAGCCTTTCTCCATTCTCTTAAGCTCTCTCCCATTCTCTTTAAGTCTGAGTTGGTCCTTTCTGATTTCTCTCCTCCACTGCTACTGTGTTTTACCTCATTTTTATTCATTTTATTCATAGTCCTAAATGTTCCTATAAAAAGATTTATACCTCTTGTAATTTTATCCAATCCCTTTAGCCTTGGTAGAAGCTACTGGATGTATTTTATTTTTCCAAAACCACACACACAGATAGGTTGGAAGCAAAAGTCATCTTTCCTTTGGAAAGAGTTTTCTGCCCCTAGCTAAATGGACAATAATCAGGAGCAGGGGGACTCTGTGCCACCTTTCTTCAGCCAAGTCTCTTGCAATCTGTTTGCTATTTCTGGAGTCAGAAAGAGAGGTGAGTACTTTGCACAACAGAGGCAAGTACCCGGAATTAGGACTGAGAGCTTAAGTTCCTGAGTTTCAACTGAGTCAGTTCAGAGTCAGGTCACTTTTTACAGATATCAGTGTAGAAAATCAGAGTTTTAACTGTATAAGGTCAGAGGCCTCTCTCTGTTTAAAAAAAAAAAAAAACGGTACAATATTATATCGAAGGAAGAAACAGACAGAATAGGCTCCATCTTGAAAGCAGGACTCCATCTTGGGCCAGACTGTGGACTTTGAGCTATATGCCCAGTATTTATGGAAACAACATACCAACTGGAAAATCAGACCCCTTCCCCCACCCCTCCCACCATGGAGGAGCCCCAGGGCCCGTATATAGACTCTCCATCGCCTAAAAGAATACACGAATTATCTGTGTAACCAAATAGAATCATAAATTCTATTATGCTTATTGGGGTATGACCACAGGCTTATTGATAATTGTCCACTGTTAACTACCTAGGCTTAAGGCATACGAAGCATGGGTTTAAGGCATATGAATCACGGGTTAATTTTGATTGTATCTTTGTTTTCTTTTGTTCAGACTAGTTTCAGAGAATTTGGGGTGGTGGGTTTGAACACATACACTTAGGGTATATAAGATTTTCACAAAAACTGATTGGGGTCCTTGGCTAAGAGGAGATTCTGCCTTGGGCCCGTGGTGTAATAAACTGCACTTCACTATCTGCCGTCGTCCTTCTGAGTGAGTTTGTTTCCCAGAACGCGTGTCTACAACAGTATATTAACCTGACAGGTATTTAGATTGGTTGCAAAAGGATATAGAATAGGAGACATAAATCTTACTTTAATACTCAGATCAAAAGACCCTTCTTTTGAAAGTCTTATTTTGATACCCAGCCCTGAGCAGTAACATAGAGATATATTTTCAAATAGTTTTAGCCCATAATGCTCAGAACTGAAAAGACAAATTCTAACTATTCTTTGGAGGAAAAGAGAAGCAAGTCTTATGGGTATCTCAAGGCCAAAAGTTACAAGGTTTTGGTTTGTGGAGCTTTGCCATATGCTTTGTATTGCTGTGCCTTCTAAGCCACATTGATTAATTCTTTGAGCAGCTTCAGAAACACACAGAATGACCTCCAGACTAAGAAAAAGTAGATGTTTCAAAAATAACTCCAGGCAATGTGTCTATCACCTGTTCTAGATTCTCCAATGTTGCCATAGTAAATGCTGCTATTTCCTCAGGATTTAAATACAATTCAAATCCTCAGGATCTTTTATTTCAATCTGAAACACAAGTTTTTTAAAGTACCTGGAAACAATTACCCACTTGGGGATTCTAGCTGAAAAAACTAGTCCACTGTTTGAAAGTGAAAACTGGCATTTAAAGGTCTCTCTCTGGCGCTGACACAACTACTCTGTGTGATGTTAGAGGCTCTATACCCAGTACATAGACCATTTGGCAGGACTCAGGGAGGAGCCAGAGGTATGACAAAGTTCCTTGAAGAGAAAGAGAAGTAGATTGTGCTTTGGCATCCCAGAGTGTATGATTCATTGATTCTTCTCTAGGGAAAATTTGCATGTAGCCTCATACAAACCCAGAAATTTATATTTGAAATGAGAACAACAAAAGTGAAGCTACAAGAAAGCAAACAAGAAAACAGTAAATTTTTAAAATGCAAATCTCCTACAAAGAGCCTAATTCTTTTCTCATTTTTTAAACTATTACTTTGGCAAAGATTAAAAAAAAATATGAAATACTAAGTAGAGATGTGGTAGAAGAGAAATTCATATACTGGTGGTGGAAGTAAAAATCTATTCTTTTCTACAGTGTAATTTTGCAGTGTAACTCATGAGCTTAAGCTGCTTACACTCAATAATGTAAATTACAAATGTTTATTCTGAGGAAATAATCTAAAATTCAGAGAAACATTTATGTACTGAGATGATAATTGCAGAGATTTATAACAATTCTAGTCTTCCACATGATAGAACTTTAAACATAAAGACATTTTTCTTCCTTTTCTTTTTTTTTTTGAAAACATATCCAGGATTCTCTTAATTGTTCCTCATAGCACAGTTTCCAGGCCATTTTATGTTCTGGCCAGCATTTCTCTTCCACACAAACCATCACCAGAAGTATTCTATAATTTTTCCTCTGAAAGCAATAGCATATAACCGAACATAAAATTCTAAATCTGACCTGAGCATCTCGAGGAACTCTAGGAATGGTATCAAATTTATGTCATTCATCCCCAAAAATGCTCGAGAGAAGTAATACTTACAGTAGCTTGTTTTAAAGATGTGCTTTCCATTATTTCATGTCATTATCCTAAATTTAATCTTTAGAATGTTGAAAGCTCGTATCTGAAAAATACCTATTGGATACCTAAAATAATTACCTTCATAAAACTGAATTTAATTTGGCACCCCCTTTCTTCAGTGGACACCACTATAAATAAAAACCATGTGATTTTTATTTCTGCATTGGTTGCAAAAATTATTTTTCACTTCCACTTAGTGAAGGAGGAAACAGACAGAACATGCTCCATCTTGAAAGCAGGGCTCCATTTTGGGCTGGACTGTGGACTTTGAGCTATATGCCCAGTATGTATGGAAATAACATACCAACTGGAAACCAGACCCCCCTCCCCACCAGATGGGAGAGCCCCAGGGCTCGTATCTAGACACTCCACTCTAGGTGGAGAGTCTATTCACCTAAAAGAATACCCTAATTATCTGTGTAACTGAATAGAATCATAAGTTCTATTATGCTTATTGGGGTATGACCACAGGCCTATTGATAATTGTCCACTGCTAACTACCTAGGCTTAAGGCATATGAGAATCATGGGTTAACTTTGTGTCTTTCTTTTCCTTTGTTCAGACTAGTTTCAGAGAATTTGGGGAGGTGGGTTTGAGCACGTACACTTAAAGTATATAAGGTTTTCACAAAAACTGGTTGGGGTCCTTGGCTAAGAGGAGACTCTGCCTTGGGCCCGCGGAGGAATAAACTGCACTCCACTATGTACATTGTCCTTCTGAGTGAGTTTGTTTCCCGGAACACGTGGCTACAACATTAGGACACAATCACAAGAACAATACTGATACAACTAACAAGAAGAATATATAAAATAATGTAAATAATAATAGTTTTTGCAGAGCCCATCGGAGGGTTGAATTTGTGAGGAAATCTAATGAATTAAATCATCATTGATAGAGTCATGGGAAGAGGAGGAATTAGTCACAAATGTTCATAAGAAAAACTCAGTTTAACTTTTCATAGATATTTAAAGACAGAGTGCATGCTGGCATGACTTTTTAATCCCTGGGAGATAAAGGAGAGTCTTTTCCTGTTGACAAGTTTTTTTTTTTTTTTTAGGCTTCACCAGATGTGTTCAATAAAGTTTGGACGCAGAAGAGTGCTGAGAGACCACCCTTAAAGGCAATGTTTCCATATCTCACTGATATTGTTGGTAAAAATATGAAGATTATTCTGATAAACTCAGGTAAATCAGGTAAGCTCTAGAGTAATAATTGTTTTTATATTTAGAGAATTTCATTAAATTAGCTAAATTTTTATGTTTGAAGATATTCATAATGCAAAAGAAAACAATAAAGAAGGAATAGAAAGACATAAACATGAAATATTTAGAAGGCAAAATATCAGGCAAATATAAATTCAACTACACAAGTGATAATATCAAATGTTAATGGATTAAATACTCTAATCAAAAGGCAGAGATTGTAGGCTAGATATAAAATAAGGTCAAACTATATGCTGTCAACAGAAAATATACTTTAGATTCAAAGATACAAATAGGTTGGCAATTGTAAAAGATATAACACGGAAACAGGAACCATAACAAACAGAGCATCTATGCTAATATAAGAAGCACCCTATTCAAATACAACTTTTGCTTCCCAATCTCCCTTTTCTGTTTTCTTTAGCACTAAACACCATGTGACTTACTTTACATTTTAGTTAGTTGCTTCCTACAATCTCTCCTAGTAGAATGTAAGCTCTTTAAAGATAAGGGCTATGGCGTTTGGTTTGTTTTTTTTTTTTTTTTTTTGCTTTTTTTTTTCTCTCTCATTTACTGACAGCTGGTCAATTATGAATCCAGCATCTAGGACAGGTTCAGACACACAGTGGGAGCACAATATGTATGCATTTAATGAATGAACTTTATGAGTCCTAATTAGTAGCTAGGAATAGAATAATGAATCAAACAAAAGTCTTCCTTCTCATGAAACATAATTTATAATAAAATAATTTTTTTAGTGAGAACCATATATTATTGAGCTACACAGTAGGCATACACAATTAATGGAGATGATTGCAATTATTATTCCTTTCTCAAAGCCAAACCAAATTTTAAACGTGTGTATTTCATTTGCTCTCCAGTATCTATAATTAACATTAATTTGACTGGATATCGAAGATCATCTACTGTTTTATCACTGTCATCCATTTTCATTCTATTTGGAGAAGCAGAAACTGCTTGTGCATTATTTTATCAAATATCTAAATGGTTTAAAAAATTGTTTTTCAAATGGTTGTATTTTGCAAGTATGTTTATAAATAATTCTTATACTCACAAGCATAAAGTAATAGAAATGTTTCGCTTGTTTCTAATTCATTTGAACTTCATAAACTTATATACAGAATTGCTCAGTTGTGTTCAACTTTTTGTGACTCCATGGACTGCAGCGCACCAGGCTTCCCTGTCATTCACCATCTCCAGAGTTTGCTCATACTCATTTCCATTGAGTCGGTGATGCCATCCAACCATCTCGCCCTCTGTCCTCCCCTTCCCTCCTACCTTCAATCTTTCCCAACATCAGGGTATTTTCCAATGAGTCAGTTCTTTACATCAGGTGGCTAAAGTACTGGAACTTCAGCTTCAGCATCAGTTGTTCCAATGAATATTTAGGCTTGATTTCTTTTAGGATTGACTGGTTTGATCTTCATGCAGTCTAAGGAATTCTCAGGAGTCTTCTCCAACACCACAGTTTGAAAGCACCAATTCTTTGGCATTCAGCCTTCTTTATGGTCCAACTCTTACATCCATACATGACTACTGGAAAAACCATAGCTTTGACTAGACGGACTTTTGTCAACAAAATGATGTCTCTGGTTTTTAATCCTCTGTCTAGATTTTTCATAGCTTTTCTCTCAAGGAGAAAGTGTCTTTTAATTTCATGTCCACAGTCATCATCTACAGTGATTTTGGAGCCCAAGAAAATAAAGTCTGTAACTGTTTCCACTGTTTCTCCATCTATTTGCTGTGAAGTGATGGAGCCGGATGCCATGGGCTTTGCTTTTTGAATGTTGAGTTTTAAACGAGCTTTTTCACTCTCTCCTCTTTCACCTTCATCAAGAGGCTCTTTAGTTCCTCTTTGCTTTCTACCATTAGGGTGATGTCATCTGCCTATCTGAGGTTACTGATATTTCTCCCGGCAATCTTGATTTCAGCTTGTGCTTCATCTAGCCAGGTATTTTGCATGATGTACTCTGCATAGAAGTTAAATAAGCAGGGTGACAATATACAACCTTTACTAATTTTGAATCAAGTCTGTTGTTCCATGTGCAGTTCTAACTGTTGCTTCTTGACCTGAATACAGGTTTCTCATGAGGCAGTTTACATGGTCTGGTATTCCCATCTCTTGAGGAATTTCCCACAATTTGTTGTGATCCACATAGCAAAAGGCTTTAGTGTAGTCAATGAAGCAGAAGTAGATGGTTTTTCTGGAATTCTCTTGCTTTTTCTATGCTCCAATGGATGTTAACAATTTGATCTCTGGTTTCTCTGCCATTTCTAAAACCAGAAGTTATTGGTTCAGGTATTGTTGAAGCCTAGCTTAGAGGATTTTTAGCATGACCTTGCTAGCATATGAAATGAGTGCAATTGTGTGATAGTTTTAACATTCTTTGGCATTGCTTTTCTTTGGGATTGGAATGAAAACTGACCTTGTCCAGTCCTGTGGCAACTGCTGAGTTTTCTAAATTTTCTTTCTTCAGACTTAAATTGAAAAAAAGTAGGGAAAGCCACTAAGCCATTCAGGTACTGTAGAGAATTGTTTAACAATAAAATATATCTTATGCCGTGTTTAGTCGCTCAGTTGTGTCCAACACTTTGGAACCCCATAGATTGTAGCCCACCAGGCTCCACTGTCCATGGGGATTCTCCAGGCAAGAATACTGGCATGGGCTGCCATGCCCTCCTCCAGAGGATCTTCCCAACCCAGGGATCAAACCCACGTCTCCCACATTTCAGGCAGATTCTTTACTGTCTGAGCCACCAGGGAAGCCCAAGAATACTGGAATGAGTAGCCTATCTCTTCTCCAGAGGATTTTCTCAATCCAGGAATTGACCCAGGGTCTCCTGCATTGCAGGTCAATCCTTTACCAGCTGAGCTACCTGAGAAGCCCAAAAAGGTATCCTAAACCCTTGTTATAGATTTCAAATTTATATTTCATTAATTTCCCATGATAAGAAGACATTATCCTAAAAAGGTGAATTTAAATTAAAACTTCTCAGGGAGCAATACAAATAAATTCCATTATGTAAAGATTAAAATGAGCAGGTTTAAGTTATGCTGGGACTAATTCTTGTGTGTTTTTTTTTAAGGGGGCTTTTTATTCACTTTTGTCTTTTTTTCTCCCCTTTGTGACAACAAAGGCCATATTTTATGCCTCTTCCTATGCATCTAAAATAAATTCTGATAGCTACAAGTTTGGTTAGAAGTAGTGCCAACAATGAGAAGGATTAACAGGCTATTTTATCAGAACAATCCTCTATCTTCTTTGATATCTGAGAAAATAAGCTAACATGCGATATTGAAGACTGGTGATAACAAATGACAATGGTAATAACTTCTACACGAGGGAAAGTACCCACTTATTCTTAGAATTTTTTTTCTTTTAGAAAATCTGAATAAAATATGAGGGGAAAAACTGTTGAGCTACTAAACTTCTTTTAAAACTCGTTTTGAGGAAATTCAAGCCAGACAGGAGCATACTTGGAGTTATGGCAGTAAGATTTAAGTGTTTAATATTTATGATCAACTGTCTTTTTTTTTTAAATGCAGAACTATAGTACCTATGTAATTGGATAAAAAGGGTAATAAATAATGCTATAGATACCATTTGCCAAAAAAACACCTCCTCTATACTTTTTTCCTAATATATCTTACACTTACATATAGCTCAAATAAGAAACCCAAGAGGCCTCTCTTTGCTCCACTATTATATTAATAGATTAGACATGCTGCTTCGTCCCTTATATCTTTAAAACATTTAGTTTGTTGTGGTTTTGTTTACTACCCAAGTGTGGGATTACTAAAAAAATAATTTTTTAAAGAAAATTTTCACAGTAAATACAAGAAAAAAGAATTCATCTCAAAACATGAACAGATTAAACAAACAAAAAAACTCACCTGTCTTCGCATCTTTCCAATCATCTGAAAGAATAGTCTTCGTCTGGATAGTGTACTTAGATATAGGACTATGATTGTCTGAACCACGGCTCCAAGTAAGTGCCACAGAAGTGGCTCTAATGTCTTCTATTCGCAGACCACCTGGAGGGCCTGGAGGACCTGGAATGAAAATTTGGGTAATGAATCAATGAATCCCATCCAGTGAATTGGGTGCATATTGGCATACAAAATTGTCTTCCTTGCAATTAATCTAAAGAATATTTACACAATGAAATCAGTGTTGCCACATTCCTTTTAAGCATAAACTATAAGAAGCAATACTAATGGTATTTATAGTTTTTACTAAATGATTTCATGATGTCTTTTTATGAAAAGAGATAAATTCCATCCTTTAAAAATGGCATTATTATTCAGGATATGTATGATAATCTTTGACTCATAAAATACAATTGACATCAAGGAACCTAACAGATTTTAATCATAGTGAGATTTAATAAAATTTTGCTGAATAAATGAATCAGAGCAGATAACACTGTCTAGATATGAGGATAGTTAGTCAGTTTCATTCTGCCTCCCCAAAATGGAACAAATACTTTTTAAGAATTCTAAATGTTATAGTTAATTTATTTTACTTGGAGTAGAAATTTCTGAAAATGACTGTATGTACCATTTTGGGTAATACATTCTATGTTAGTTAAAGTAATAGAAATAATATTAAAAGAAATATTTCTATGTATATAAAAGGTAGAAAACAACTATTAATTCAGGCATACCAGGAATGATCTAAAAACATCAAATAATATACTGAAGAAACTTAGGTCAGAAGAATTACTGCATAAGACAATGTTAAAAATAGGATTTCACAGATGCTTAATAACTCAGTATTCATTTATTCTCTAAACTGAGAACACTGTGTTGAGTGGTAGAAATGAAAAACTAAATGAGACATAACTTTCAGGCTTTGAACAGATCTTTGTCATGAAAGGGTGAAATGGCACAGTAAATAAGTAACGGTATAAGACAGTAGCAAATGCCAGGATTACGGTTTACAACATAAGTTATACTGAGTGAAGTCCGGGAGTTGGTGATGGACAGGGAAGCCTGGCGTGCTGCGATTCATGGGGTCACAAAGAGTCGGACATGACTGAGCAACGGAACTGAACTGAACTGATACTTTGCATCATGATTCCTTCTTTTTGAAACTGTGAGAAAAAGTTCTGTAGATGGTAATGTAGTGTCTATCACTTACAATGCTAAACAAGGTTCTGTTGCCAGAGAACTCCTAAAATAGACATTTCAGACAAGGACATCACTTTTCTTTGCATCAGAAAGGAGGCCATCCTCGATTGAATTAGGCACAGTGAACAAAATAATCAACATTGTTAGTAAAGTGGCAAATTTTTTAAGTATTAAATAAAACACATGTTTTTATCTTTTAGGTAAAAGCAAATACAAAGAGAAATCTTGAGAGCAGCTAGAGAAAATGGGCACATTATTTAAGTGCCTTCCGTTTAAATGTCAGATCAGCTGCTTTATCTACAGGGCCTTGTTCTCCACATGGGCTTTGGTCTTTACAGCGGTATAGATAACACTCCAAACCTGCACCAATTTCCTTGTAATTGGTCCCAAAGAAAAAAATGTGTATAGAACAACACAGTTGCATTACTACTAACAGTAAAATAACACAAGACACAGCCTATTTATGATAGTAAGTTTTATTTAGAAACAAAAAACATAAATTAATAAGGGCAAATAGATTTTTATAAATATATAATATGTAATAGTATTTTTATACTTACTGATGTTAATTAAAAGTAACAATAATATGCCATTCAAAATTAATGAAAATAGCCACATAAATTATATAAACCACATTTGATATTCAGAAAGAACATGTTGCATTTTCCATATGTAAAGACCACATTGAAAAACAATACACATTCTTGATCAGAACCACAATGTTCCTTACTTCACATAAAGCATCAGCCCAAGTCAATTACTGAGTGAAATATTTGAGAGTATTAAAATTAAAATTTAGAAATGAAAAATTAAAAACTATATATATATTTTTTTTAAAGAGAAAGTCTCATAGTGCAGGCATTCATACACTTTTTCTGAGCATAAGGAAAATGTTAAAGGGAATTTAAGGCAAAATTGCCATAGGTTAGTCTTTTATCATTAAGGTGTAAATCATTTCCCCATTGTTACTCTCTGAAATTATCGGATGGCAAATGAATGACTTTTGGAGAGGTCAGGTTAAAGCTGCATATTAACAATGCATTAATTGGGACATTATATGCATAATAATTCATCCCATTCACTGAGGAACAATATGAAGCAAAAGGCTGTAATTATATTTATGCATTTCTTTCTCTGATATATGCCTGGCCTATACTGACCCTTCTTAATAAATATTTGGTGAAGACATAAATACATTTATCACATTGACCTTCAGAGCTCTGTAAACATAACAGTTATACACAATATCATCTCCATTCTTTCATTTGCTCTGAAACTGTATTGCATTAAGAAGGTGAAAGTGAGAAAATAAATGGAAATGAGTTGGTCGATAACCCCAAAACCATAGTGTGACAATATAACTTGGTATTAATTTACCAAGTAGATTTTTTCCCATGTAGTAATTAAATACAAATATCCCCTAGGAAACACCTGAGAGGAAATATACTACAAAGAGCAGAGATTTTAGAGTTAAAAAAGGCTTGACTTTAAATTCAGTGCCTTGATTTATCTTGGGCAAGTTTATCAAATTGACTAAGCTTTCATTTTCTCATATATGAAATAGGAGTAATAAAAATTGACCAGATTGCTGTTAGGATTAAAATAAAAATCCTTAAGGAATGTAGTGCTAGGCCTGCTCTAAAGAAAGCCCTTAGTAAATTTTAGCTTTAATACTATCATTGTTACACCTGTAAGAGCTTTCTGCACATCTGAGCTATTGGACAGGATTAATACTTGCATAATAATTAACAAGGATCTGTTTATCAGATTGTTCTGGTAAACACCAGTTCTTTCCACTCAAAATGAAGGTGTTTCTGGTAAATATTTTGGAGATAAGGAAAACTGGTCATGTGAAGGCCCTGAAGTGTGTACAAAGGAATCAGGATGCAGCAAAACTAGAGCGGTGCTGTGGAGAGAAACACGGCCAGCCGTGCACTGTCTCCCAGGAGAAAGGGTTTCTAAGCAGTGTAGCTCATGTCACTTGCTCCATTTTTCTGCTCAAAATGGAGAGAAAAGTGCTGTGGCAGAAAATAAAATAATGCAGCCACTCGTTCCTCAGCACAAAGGCAGGCATTTAGAAACTGAACATCCTTCTGGACATAGCCAGCGTGGTTATGAAGCACCTTCTGTGGTTCAGTGAAATCTCACTAGCCATATCCATACTCACTTTTCCAAAATTTGTCTAGGTTCTCAATGTATTTACCATTAAATCACTGACTACTGGCAAATGATATATTTTAGTAAATAACTATTATATCTGAGTCTTTTATAATCCTTACAAATAACCCTAAAATGTAAGCACATTACTTTCACTCCTTAATAGATGAGGAAATCCAGACATGAACAGATTAAATAAAATAACCACAGTCATCCAGCTAGCAAATGGTAAAGTTAAGATTTGAACACAACTGATTCGCCATGAGGCTTTTCATTTACTACAGTGAAAACAATCATTTAAAAACAATATTACCAGATTCAAATGAAAAAATGGCCTTGACAGCTTTCCTTTAGAGACCTTTTGTGTTGTGGAGAATATGAATTACTTGGGCATTAGTGTACATTTTGGTAAAATGATAAAAAACTGTGTTACATTGATTACAGCTTTTTATATCTTTTTTGTGATCTGTTAACTCAGATAAATGAAGATAAATACATCACATAAATACATCATATAAATTCCTACTGTATTACATCCTAAGGTTTTGTTCTGTCTCTTATACACATCTCGTATCTGAAAAATACCTANACAGCTTTCCTTTAGAGACCTTTTGTGTTGTGGAGAATATGAATTACTTGGGCATTAGTGTACATTTTGGTAAAATGATAAAAAACTGTGTTACATTGATTACAGCTTTTTATATCTTTTTTGTGATCTGTTAACTCAGATAAATGAAGATAAATACATCACATAAATACATCATATAAATTCCTACTGTATTACATCCTAAGGTTTTGTTTTTATTATTGTAAAAGTATTTGTTCATCTTTCCTGAAATTTACCAATTTTTTAGAAAAAAAAAACCTATGTATGAACAAAATACAGATGTGATTTCCACTCAGTCTCTTTCATATATAAAATAATTAGAAGGAAAAAATGAACAGAAATACAATTATTTCTCAATTCCATCATTTCTTCTTTAGGAAGGTAGTAACACACTGTGAAATAGTTTTTAGACATTTGAGGAAAAATAGAGGAAAATTTTTTTTTTCAAAATGATTATTCACACACTATAAGTTGACTATATTTTCTCCATCAATAATTTATTATTTTTTTTTAACTGAAGGATAATTGCTTTACAGACTTTTGGTGTGTTCTGTCAAACCTCAACATGAATCAGCCATAGCTATACATATACCCCCTCCCTTTTGAACCTCCTTCCCATCTCCCTCCACATCCCATCCCTCTAGATTGATACAGAGCCCCTGTTTGAGTTTCCAGAGCCATACAGCAAATTCCTGTTGGCTATCTATGTTACATATGGTAATGTAAGTTTCCATGTTACTCTTTCCATACATTCACCCTCTCCTCCCCTCTCCCCATGTCGTAAGTCCATTTTCTATATCTGTTTTTCTATTGTTGCCCTGTAAATAAATTCTTCATTGCCATTTTTCTAGATTCTGTATATATGTGTTAGAATACAGTATTTATCTTTCTCTTTCTGACTTACTTCACTCTGTATAATAGGTTCTAGGTTCATCCACCTCATTAGAACTGACTCAAAGGTATTCCTTTTTATGGCTGAGTAATATTCCATTGTGTATGTGTACCACAACTTCTTTATCCATTCATCTGTCAATGGACATCTAGGTTGCTTCCATGTTCTAGCTATTGTAAATTGAAAAAGACACATGTATCCCATTATTCATTCCATCAATAATTGAGACTCATTTTCACTTAAGTCAAGTGGCATAGAAGATTTGAAACTGGGATCCTCCAAGATTAAACAGGATACATAGTAGTCAAGCATCATGAGTCAGTGACAATACTTAGCCTAAAACCTTAATGCACTTTCTTCTGCTTAAACACTGACTGGCTTTCTAAACAACTGTAGTTGGAATTGGATCCAACATACTGTTGGTCCTTCTGGGATTTCACTCCACATAGCACACATTTAATATAAGCCTTGACACTAAACAGGAAACATATCCCAATGTCATCCTATTTCCACTTGTAATTGCTCAGTAAGCAATTAAGAACAAACCATCACATATAATATCCTATCCCGTGGTTCACGGTTTATTTTTACTAAAATAGTAAATCTTAATGAAAAGTTTGAATGCTAAATGTCAATGAAAAGCTTAATGAAAAGTTCAGTGTAAATTATTGTCACTTTTAAAATAAAATAATCTGAAAATAACAATGCTGAAAGAACATCAGTTATATTAAGGCAAGTGGCTTCTCCTTATAAAAATACATCAACTGAAGTCCTTTTTTTACTACAAGCCTGTTCTCGCTCTGAAAGTTAGTTAAGGCAACTGCTTTATTATAAGGTAATATAACACAAATTGATGTGTGGTGTTGTTGAAGCATAAGGCTGTATTAAGATGAAGCTGAATATTAAATGGGAATATGGTAGTTTTAATCTCTAACAATGGTATTTTAACCTTCTACATGATAAAAATGAACTTAGATCCCCATTAGAAATGAGAATGAGGTTAAAGGGAGGTAAATGAATCTGTATAATTCTAGTTGATATTGATACAGTTTATCTAAAGAAACTGGAGAAGGAAAGCATTCTTTTTTTCCTGGCACTTTTCATACTTATCATGTGGTTTCCTTTCTAATTTTTATTGATACTTTCCCAAACTATATTCATATCTGATGGTATATATTGCTGGTATACTTTCAATTAGAGATCACTTAAGGTGCCCACAATGCAGATTCATGTACATCTCCATGGCAATATTTATGGATACATGACAATCTCAAATTATTTTTGAAAATCTTATTAAAATGACAATTGCCCTAGATCTCCAGTCTACACTCTAGAATGCTTCTTTCTGTGACAATAATTGAGACTAGAAAATGAGAAGTAAAAAATGATGGAAATACGTAACATTTTGAGCCAGAGATATGTATTCCTTTAAGATGACTGATCAATTATTTTTTAATTATATAAATATTTGGGATTCATATATATTTCTCTCAAAACTTCCCTAAGAGTTCTTCCAACCACAGATGGGAATGCTACAGTTATTAAAGGCGATGTTCATATAATATCCCATGCCTAAGAGTAAGCCTGTTTAGGAAGAGCAAAAGTATTTCTTGTGAAGAAATAAGAATTTTAAGCATGTTTGTTTGACCAAAGGGGGTAAAGGAAAATATTTTCAAATAATGAAATTTAAGCAGTTCCAAAATTACTCTCTCATTTCTACCCCTGTCCTTCCAAAAAGTCTTGACCTTCCTTTCAAAATAAAGATCCAAGAAGGCTGATGCTAGGAGTTAACAATTAAATATGTATACATGCTGCTAATCACTTTGTTATCTTCACTTAAATCTAGCTACTGAGATGACAGTTTTCTCCACATGCTGTCCAATTTCACTTCCCAATTCCAGGAATTGTTCCAAAAACCCTACAGGGCCATGAGCAGGCTTCAGTTGTTTCTTGCTGCTTTACGTCTTTTTTTGCC
Organism: Cephalophus harveyi; assembly: GCA_006410635.1. Classification (NCBI taxonomy): domain Eukaryota; kingdom Metazoa; phylum Chordata; class Mammalia; order Artiodactyla; family Bovidae; genus Cephalophus; species Cephalophus harveyi. Next base: position 45,627 of record SJYT01016754.1, read on the forward strand.
AAATTATATATATGGAACCAGGGTACAGAAGGCCAGTGGAATAATGCCCCTTAGCTTACATCCTAATTAAGATGACTCATTAGTGAATTTGACAACAGGATTGTTCATTACCTGCTTGGGTAAATCAAGCAGTCCATTCAGTGGCAATACTCTTGTATTATAATTCACCGATTTTTAATATTTTTTTTTCAGATAATGAACTAATTTCTGAGATATGCAATTTCAAAGAAAGACAGGACACGAAAACACAAAAATTTTACTTGGCCATCATATGACGTACTGGGTTAGTTCAGCAGACAGTTTTCAGATATTAGTAAAACTATATAATTACTTTCAAGTATCTTTCTGTTCAAAGTATGTTTAGGTGTTCAAAAGGAAAAAAATCCTCTAGGAATTGGATTTTGGCAGGGGGAATGTCAGAAGCTACAATATTGAATTAATTAGTAAAATCTAGTATAATGTGTTAAAAAAAAAAGTTTTCACACAAATAGTGAGTGTCAGCGATCACCAGGTTGGAGGCAGGCTCGCACAGACGGGGAGAAAAGGATCCACCATGTTTTTCTCTCCATCTTTTCTGTTTTTACCTGCAAGAGGAAAGATCAAGGCTGAAGGGCAAGTGTCGATGCCCATTTAGGAGCAGGAAGCCATGTACTTTGAAAATTTGCCATATATCCTTAGTTGGTAAGTTGAAATACAAACAAAGAACAACTTCTAGACATTGTGGATGAGAGTCCAAAAGGAAGCCTGAAGAGACAAGCTTTGGCCCATTCAACCTCAGAAATAATGACTGTCTTTCTACAGAGTAAGAGTTGCAACCGAATCCCCTCTTCCCCTCTATAAAAAGGTGAAACAAAGCAAAAAACTCCTAAAGCCTTTGTAGTTTCACTCCACAAAGAACAAGTTTACCTTCTGAAAATATGTTTGTGCCTTCAAGACTTCTAATTAAGAAAAAAAGCTTGAGGGAAAATTTAAGCTGTGACTTTAAAAAAAATTAATCAGAGATGGGGGCTGGAAGTTATAGGAACCTGTGTCTTGAGAAATATATTTATTATTTATGTCTATATGGACATTACGGCAAAAGGAGAGCAAAGTAAAAGAAATGTTTATAAAAAGTCATCAAGGGCAACACGTGAACTGGAGTTGTTATTATTCTTTTACATAAATATGGACTCTGAGACCTACAAGACCACAGGTTATTCAGCAGGTGAAGTGCTTTAAAATCTATGCTCACGTAATACCAAAAGCCAGGCCATTCCCTTTGCATCACGTGGATCTTTTAATGACCACATGCATATACTAGTGTAAATATACCATTATAGAAAATTATGACATTAACAAGATGGTCATCCTCCTATGTTTCCTTACTATAATTAGGGATAGTTTGAATATAATTAGGCTATTTTGTAACCACTAGCATCCTCCTAGTTATAGTTATTTAAATAGGAGTAATAGTGTGTAGAAAAACTTGCTAGGAAAATTGCTGACTACTTGCTGCAAATTTAGTCCTATGATAAATGGTAACAAAGGTTACTTAATGCATTTGTCACTTCTATGTGTCTTTCAAATGTTAGAGATTTCCAAGTCTTCTTATGGGAGCTGAAGTTGATAATTTTTGAGATATTCTTTTTTCTCCCTTTCAAATAAAGTCTTGGTATTTTTGCAGAGAGAGAGGGAGTTGTGAATAGTCACATAGGAAGCCTCCCTAAACAGTTGCACATTAGACTGATATTTCTTAAATTAGTTAACACTAGCTTCCAGCCTTTGAAGGAATATATCAAATAGTGATCCTCCAAGTTGTTTAAACCACAATCAGAATCACCTGGTGTGTTCTATTCAGGAACAGTCCCTTGCCCCTGAATAAATTCTCTGAGATGTACAGGGGGCTCAAACATGGGCTGTTGAGGCCCTGAAGAATGTAGCGAGCTGATGCTCAGGAGTATATTCCTCAGTGTGACAGAGTCCAGACTACTCTGTACACACCTACATTCTAGTGGGTCACACATTATTTGCTGCCAAGAATACTGAAAATTCATAATTTTGTACATTTTTTTTAATGAAGCAGATTCAAGTATATCCTTTTAATGTGAAATGAAGCTAGTTCTTGCTTACCTTCATCCCAATGTACTTTCAGATAAAGGGATTGGTGTTTCAGCAGTGTCCTGAGAAATGCACATGGACCCCAACCAAGTTCCTAACCTCACCCCATGTCCACAGAATGACTATTACTAGGACTGGACAATTAGAAATCAAAATGACATTTTACTTTTTTAGAAAATAAAGAAAATCTTTTGGATTTATTCCAGAATCTGCATTCACTCATGAGCGTATCGGTCAGTTAAACATTATAATGAAAAAGTGTTTGGCACACAGAGTTTCCCATTGTACTAATAAAATGAGATATCCTAAGCCAATTTTAAACACATGTATGGGGGATCTCACAGTAATCCAAGTCTATGCCCCAATCAGTAACGCTGAAGAAGCTGAAGTTGAATGGTTCTATGAAGACCTTCAAGACCTTTTAGAACTAACACTCAAAAAAGATGTCCTTTTCATTATAGGGGACTGGAATGCAAAAGTAGGAAGTCAAGAAACACCTGGAGTAACAAGCAAATTTGGCCTTGGAACACAGAATGAAGCAGGGCAAAGACTCATAGAGTTTTGCCAAGAAAATGCACTGGTCATAGCAAACATCCTCTTCCAACAACACAAGAGAAGACTCTACACATGGACATCACCAGATGGTCAACACCGAAATCAGATTGATTATATTCTCTGCATCAAAAGATGGGGAAGCTCTATACAGTCAACAAAAACAAGACCAGGAGCTGACTGTGGCTCAGATCATGAACTCCTTATTACCAAATTCAGACT
>SJYT01016766.1:6029-18708 GCA_006410635.1 Cephalophus harveyi
TTGGAAGGAATGATGCTAAAGCTGAAACTCCAGTACTTTGGCCACCTCATGCGAAGAGTTGACTCATTGGAAAAGACTCTGATGCTGGGAGGGATTGGGGGCAGGAGGAGAAGGGGACGACCCAGGATGAGATGGCTGGATGGCATCACTGACTCGATGGATGTGAGTCTGAGTGATCTCCGAGAGATGGTGATGAACAGGGAGGCCTGGCGTGCTGCGATTCATGGGGTCGCAAAGGGTCAGCGACTGAGCGACTGAACTGAACTGAACTGATACAGGATGCCCAATTAAATTTTTATTTCAGATAAACAACAGATAATTTCTAAAATATGTTCAAAATATTATATACTTGAAAGAGAGCAGAGCCCTATGGTCCTTGCCCCACCCCCACCTCCATTTCCTCAGCCTGCATTTTGTTTGTGGAAAAACTGTAGTCAAAGAATAAGTTTAATCAGAGGAGTGAGAATATGCTGAAATGCAAAAGCAAAGGAAAGCAAGCAGAGAAGACCAAATAATAAGTGGTCTTACACATACTGAAACCTCAGGGGGAGAAGTTAACCACATGATGGCCATTTTGCAGCCATGACATAAGCTGCCACACTTCTGAGAACTGACCTCAAATAAAGGGAAGCAAACAGACCCTGAAACTGAAGATTGCTGCTGCTGCTGCTAAGTCGCTTCAATCATGTCCGACTCTGTGCGACCCCATTGACGACAGCCCAACAGGCTCCCCCATCCCTGGGATTCTCCAGGCAAGAACACTGGAGTGGGTTGCCATTTCCTTCTCCAATGCATGAAAGTGAAAAGTGAAAGTGAAGTCAGTTAGTCATGTCCCACTCTTATTGACCCCATGGACTGCAGCTTACCAGGCTCCTCCATCCATGGGATTTGCCAGGCAAGAGTACTGGAGTGGGTTGCCATTGCCTTCTCCAGAAACTGAAAATTAGCTGTACATAAAACAATCAAGATTACACTGATCAGACCACCAATGACCAATTTCTAGATGACTGTCAGAGCTGACTGTGCTGTTACTGCATGTAGCCCCCTCCCTTTGTTGATAAAAGGTCTTGCATCCTGATTTTTGGGAGAGGGAGGTGTTGCCCTTTGGAAAGCATCCACCTCTCCCCACCCCACCCCCATGCCCTGGTTGCCAACCTCCAAAATTAAACTTTCCCTTCCACCAACCTGGCCTCTCTAATGGATTTTGAATGGCGAGCAGCTGGACCTGGGTTTGGTACATACTTACATAAGAATTTTTATCTGAACTTCAGATTTAACTGAGCATCCTTTTTTTATGTGCAACTCTTCAAGACTTCAACAACCTCAGGCTTCAACAGGGAAGATACTCACAAGATTGGTAGATCTAAATCACTCCCAAGATTGGTAATAGAGTTAAGGACTTAGGCCTTTGTGAGCTGTTGATCAGAGGTCTCTTTCAATTACTTAACATGGAGGCCTCTCCATAGAGGACTTCACATTACAGCTGACTTTTTATCAGAACAGTTTCAGAAGAGAGAAAGAAAGTAACAGGAAGAGAGTACCATCAAGATAAAAGTCACAAACCTTTATAATCTAATCATGGACATAGTACTCCATCACTTTTGTCATATTCTACTGGTTAGAAGCAATTAACTAGGTTCATCCCACACTGGAAGGTGGAGGATTACAGCAGTCATGAGCACTAGGAGGTGGGGCATCACTGGAGCCATGTTAAGAGGCACCTATGACATCATTTTCTGGTGGGCTACAGTCCATGGGGTCTCAAAGAGTCAGACACAATTGAACATATGTACACACACACACACACACACACACACCATCATTTACAATCTCTCAATCCATCCTTTTCTTTCCTCATTTCCTATTCTTTCCCCACTGGTACAATGCCCCAGCAACAGTAGTCCCCCACTAATTCCTCATACCAACCATGTCCTTATAGGTTTTTTTCCCTCTCTTCTATTTGAAATACTCTTACTCCAAGGCTAACTCCATTTTCTTATATTTCTTTCTCAGTGAGGACTCAGTATAGAATAGTATCCTTCCCCCACCTCTAAAACCTAAATGACTCCTGTTCATATTCTTATATATATTAATAATCACATTTTGGCATATCATTTAATTTACTTAATTCATTTACTTTTTATTGTCTATCTCTGATTGCTCCAATACAAACTTCATGAAAGGAAGAATGTCTAAATGTATCCCAAATGCCTAGAACTATCTGGAACGTGGAATTTACTTTGTCAATATTTGTTAATTAACTGATGAAAGAATGAATTGCTATTTATTTTCTACTCTATGAGATTTCAAACACACTAAGAGTAAGCCTCAAAGCTTTAATTATTTGTATCCTTCTTAATACTTAGAACCTTGATATGAAAACGTCTATCCAGCTACAAAATCTTCTTTAAGAAAAATCTCCATATATTGACTTAAATTTGCAAGCATTGCAGTGTCACTTCTTTTTGCCTGTAATGATCCAATTGACTTCAAAGTTAGTTTATCAAAGTAGTTCTATGATGGGAAAATTTGGGCTATCAAGTGTTTTTGGCATATCAGCTGGAAAAAGCCAATTTAGAAAGCCATTATAAGATGAATGAATAAAATTTGAAATTCAAAGACATGGGTTATGAATTCAATTATTTAGAAAAGGAACTCTTTTGATCTATATTTCATTTCTGTTATATTATCTAATGTCAGTTTTGGATTTTATCATACCACTTAGTTCAGGCACTACCTTGATTCAAATATGTAATAATTCTCCATAAGGAAAAGAATAAGCTTTAGCTTGAAAAAGAAAAATCACCCACCAGAATTAACCCTAAATAAAATGAGTATATTGTATGTAAGTTCCCCAACCTCCTTCCATCTCTCCAACTGTTCTGGAAATCTGTCCATGTTGAAATGCACACATGTTGAATCTTACTAGTGCAAATGTTTTATTTTAGAACCATCCCCCCAAAACTAATTATATTGTAAAGAACACCCTGCATGCTAGCAGATGAAGTGAAAGTCACTCGGTCATGTCCAACTGTTTGTGACCCCATGGACTATACAATCCATGGAATTCCCTAAGCCAGAATACTGGAGTAGATAACCTTTCCCTTCTCCAGAGGATCTTCCCAACCCAGGTATCGAACCCAGGTCTCCCACATTGCAGGCAAATTCTTTACCATCTGAGCCACAAGGGAAGCCCCATGCTAGCAGGATTTTGGTTCAATAAGATTCTTTCTTCCCATTCTTTTTGTCCCCATTTACCTTCTTCCACTTGTCATTATATACGTTCTCATGATTTCATCTTTACCATGTCCTAAAGTCATAGAATTTTAATAACTTTTATCAAAGTCCTTCAAGGCTAACATTGATTGTGTACTTAACTAACTTTTAAATAGCATGAATGTGGGAAGGATAGCAAAACTAGAAATCCAATGTAGATTGACTGAAGATGACATTTAATGAGTACGTGAATGTAAATGTCAAGTGCAAGATAGTAAAGCCTGATTAGCAGCATTATGTATGGAAAACAAAGGTAAAGAATTTAGTTCTCTGCATAAGAAATGTGAGTCAAAATACTATGGAAATGATAAACATAGAGCTTAGGCCACTTTAAAGATTCTAATGTATGTAAGAAGAGAAATAAGGGTCCTTCTCCTTTGGACTTGGAATTGTATGTTAGGCAGTTCATTTAGGTTTGTATGCCATACCTGTTAGGAGTTGCTGAAAAAAACAAAAGAAAAACAGAATAAGTGAGACTGCTAGAAACAACCCAGTTAAAAATTAACTGAAGAAAAGGGAAATGTTTATCTTGAAAACAGAAGATATGAAAGAAACAAAAAAGAAACAAACAAAAAAAAAACATTTAAATCTTTGTAATAATGAAGAAAGGAGCAATGCGTCCCAGGTTGTCCTAGAAGATAAAAATAATTCAATGTGTTGAAGTTATAGGAAAACAAATATAGCTTGATATAAGAAGGAACTAGAGCCATAATATTGGGGTTAAATACCTATGAGATAACCTTTCCTATCAGTTGTTTCCATCCATTGATGTGCTGTAAAAGTTTAGATGGCCATCTGTTTAAAGGCAATTTTCTAAAACATTGTTCAGTTCAGTTCAGTCACTCAGTCATGTCCGAGTCTTTGCAAGCCCATGGGCCACAGCACGCCAGGCCTCCCTGTCCCTCACCAACTCCCAGAGTTTACCCAAACTCATATCCATTGAGTCGGTGATAATATCCAACCATCTCATCCTCTGTTAGCCCCTTCTCTTCCCACCTTCAATCCTTCCCAGCATCAGGCTCTTTTCCAAGGACTTAGTTCTTCACATCACGTGGCCAAAGTATTGGAGTCTCAGCTTCAACATCAGTCCTTCCAATGAAACATTGTTAAGGAAGTAAAAATAAAAAGCATTTCCACTGGAATATACTCCTATGCCATGGGCTCATACTATAAACTTAACCTCAGTCAAAGCCCCACACTTCTATAATTTTCTACTCCTCTGATACTGTAACATGTTTCTTTTCCATTCACTGTGGCTTCATGTTCCTTGGCACTACCCTCACATCCCCCTCAATCATTTTTTTTCCAGTAGTCACATACTTCTCCACCCAACCTGGCCTAGATGTTCAAAACCATCACCTCTATTCCAATGAGACCAAAATATTTTCCTCTTTTAAGTTTATCCTATTTTATGATTTCCATTACAAATTATCTATATTCTAACTCCAGCCACACTGAAAAAAAATTAGGGGGTGAGAATAATTAATATTGAACTTGTGAAAAAATATTGGGTGGTTTCCAAAACACTTAATTTCCTTTGAAACCATGGAATCTAAATTGAGTCTCAGAAAAAGATGAATCAGCAAAATGAAGATGTTTTTTACTCCAAAATAAAAAATAACTTTCTAAGCCTTATAAAAAGTCCAATTCTTTCCAACTTAACAAAGGAGCCTCTATCACCAGTGATGGAGAATAAGTAAGAACAAGTAGAAGGAATTTGATTAGATGAGGCAAATTGATGCTGCCAGCTAAATCTCCATGCTCCAAATCATCTGGTCCACTTTGATCTATATTCCATTTAGGTCACAACTACACTTTTCCTTGGCTTAAAACTCAACATTCAGAAAGCTAAGATGATGATATCTGCTTCCATCACTTCATGGCAAATAGATGGGGAAACAGTGACTGACTTTATTGACTGACTTTATGGCTCCAAAATCACTGCAAATAGTGACTGCAGCCATGAAATTAAAAGACACTTGCTCCTTGGAAGAAAAGCTATGGCCAACCTAGACAGCATATTAAAAAGCAGAGACATTACTTTGCCAACAAAGGTCTATCCAGTCAAAGCTATATTTTTGCCAGTAGTCACATATGGATGTTTGAGTTGGACCATAAAGAAAGCTGAATGTTGAAGAATCAATGCTTTTGAACTGCGCTGTTGGAGAAGACTCTTGAGAGTCCCTTGGACTGCAAAGAGATCCAGCCAGTCCATCCTAAAGGAAATCAGTCCTGAATATTCATTGTAAGGACTGATGCTGAAGCTGAAACTCCAATACTTTGGCCACCTGATGCAAAGAACTGACCCATTGGGAAAGACCCTGATGTTGGGAAAGATTGAGGGTAGGAGGATAGGGGATGACAGAGGATGAGATGGCATCACCAACTCCACGGACATGAGTTTGAGTAAACTCCAGGAGTTGGTGATGGACAGGGAAGCCTGGCGTACTGCAGTCCATGAAACTGCAGAGTCAGACACTACTAACTGCTCTGAACTGAACACTTTTCCTTGGAACATGCAAAATCCTAAAACCCCTATATATATTTACTGGTTAGGGTAAAAACAATAAACAAATACAATTCACATTTTACAAAAGCCTTCAGTTCAGTTGCTCAGTCATGTCCGACTCTTTGCGACCCCATGAATTGCAGCATGCCAGGCTTCCCTGTCCATCACCAACTCTTGGAGTTCAGTCAAACTCATGTCCATGGAGTCAGTGAGGCCATTGAGCCATCTCATCCTCTGTCGTCCCCTTCTCCCCCTGCCCCCAATCCCTCCCCACATCAGTCTTTTCCAATGAGTCAACTCTTCACATGAGGTTGCCAATGTATTGGAGTTTCAACTTTAGCATCAGTCCTTCCAAAGAAATCCCAGGGTTGATCTCCATCAGAATGGACTGGTTGGATCTCCTTGCAGTCCAAGGGACTCTCAAGAGTCTCCTCCAACACCACAGTTCAAAAGCATCATTCTTCGGCACTCAGCCTTTTTCACAGTCTAACTCTCACATCCATACTTGACCACTGGAAAAACCATAGCCTTGACTAGATGGACCTTTTTTGGCAAAGTAACATCTCTGCTTTTGAATATGGTATCTAGGTTGGTCATAACTTTCCTTCCAAGGAATAAGCGTCTTTTAATTTCATGGCTGCAATCACCATCTGCAGTGATTTTGGAGCCCCCAAAAATAAAGTCTGACACTGTTTCCCCATCTAGTTCCCATGAAGTGATGGGACTGGATGCCATGATCTTCTTTTTCTGAATGTTGAGCTTTCAGCCAACTTTTTCACTCTCCTCTTTCACTTTCATCAAGAGGCTTTTTAGTTTCTCTTTACTTTTTGCCATAAGGGTGGTGTCATTTGCATAGCTGAGGTTGATATGTCTCCCGGCAATCTTGATTCCAGCTTGTGCTTCCTCCAGCCCAGCGTTTCTCATGATATGCTCTGCATATAAGCTAAATAAGTGGGGTGACAATATGCAGCCTTGACATAATCCTTTTCCTATTTGGAACCAGTCTGTTGTTCCATGTCCAGTTCTAACTGTTGGTTCCTGACCTGCATATATGTTTCTCATGAGGCAGGTCAGGTGGTCTGGTATTCCCATCTCTTTCAGAATTTTCCACAGTTTATTGTGATCCACACAAAAGCCTTAAAGTGGTCCAAATATTTATTCCTTGTGTTCATTTCTTTGGTTGGGTTTTTAAATCCCAAGAAGTTTTCTGTAATTCACATAAAATAATGTCATGTGCAGATATGTGATACTTTAAAGCTGTTCCTCCATTAAATACTCTTTCAGTATATGAGAATAAAATGATTTTACAATTTCTGGCCCTATGCAGTTTACTGGGGCTTCCCTGATAGCTCAGTTGGTGCAGGAGATCCCGGTTCAGTTCCTGGGTTGGAACAATCCCCTGGAGAAGGGAAAGACCACCCACTCCACTATTCTGGTCTAGAGAATTCCATGCACTGTATAGTTCATGGGGTTTCAAAGAGTCAGATACAACTGATCTACTTTTGCTTTCACATAGTTTATTACTTAGATCTCTATGAGCATGGACTTTTCAAAGATTAAGTCTTGTATCTTCTCTTTTTCTGCATCAATCTTTCCAATCCTTAGACCTGGTTAATCTAGTTGCTCCTGTTTCTTGCCTGCTTTGGGCTCCTGAGCTCTGAAAAATGTGCTATTATAATGAAATTCAATGGCTCCAACCACTCCAACATATTTTTATACCAATTACTCTGTAAGGTTTCTCTGTTCTTTGTCAATATATTAGTTGGCATACCTCACAGTTATTGGTTTCTCATTAATTTTGTTGTTATCACTCACATAAACTCTATACCTTCTCTATAAATCTCACTCACTCAAACTTCCTGGTGGCTTAGAGGTTAAAGTGTCTGCCTCCAATGCAGGAGACCTGGGTTCGATCCCTGGGTCGGGAAGATCCTCTGGAGAAGGAAATGGCAATCCACTCCAGTATTCTTGCCTGGAGAATCCCATGGACAGAGAAGCCTAGTAGGTTACAGTCCATGGGGTCACAAAGAGTCGGACACGACTGAGTGACTTCACCTCAAGATGTACTCACATATATATGGCTTCCTCAACCTAAATGTCAACAGAGGAATGAATAAAGAAGATGTAGTACATATACATAGTGGAATATCACTCATAAAAAGGATCAAAATTTTACCATTTGCTGAGATGTGAATGGACCCAGAAACTGTCATACAGAGTGAAATAAATCAGTAAATAGAAAAACATATATCACATATTAACACTTATATGCACAATCTAGAAAATGGTATAGATGATCTTATTTGCAAAGCAGAAATAGAGACAGACATAGAGAATAAATGTATGGATACCAAGGGGAAAGGGTGGGTGGGAGGAATTAGGAGATTGAGATTGACATATATACACTATTGATAATATGTATAAAATAGAAAACTAAGGAGAACATATTATATAACACAGGGAACTCTACTCAATGCATTGTGGTGATCTGAATGGGAAGGAAGTCAAAAAAAGATAGGCTATATATATAAGTATAATTGATTCACTTTGCTATATAGCAGAAACTAACAACATCATAAAGCAATTAAAGTTGAATAATTTTTTAAAATTTTAAAAATAAAATTTAAAGCAAAAACAAATATGGTTTCCTTTAGCTGCTCTTCATTCCTTAGGAATATACACCTTTATCTCCCTTCTTGTTTCCTCATCAGCTCTCATTCTAGGCACAGCACTGTCATTTTTGGTTCTTCAGACTTCAAGGATGCCTTTGTTGCATTGTTCTTCTATGATTCTATTCTACTGAATGTTTATTGCCTGAATTTCATCACTGAATTTTAAAAAGAGATCAAATGTGTACTCTGTTCCAATATACCTGCTCTGATCCCACTAATTTTCTCCAACATTCTCCTCTGCCTGGCTTCAGGGTACAAAAATGTGTATTTTTCACTCTTCTTTTATAATAGTATATGGCACACAGTCCATGCTGTTGAATCATTGGCTTCACGTCTAAAGCTACCAAATTGTATGTGTTCCTCATTATTTTAATTCACTAAGATGTCCTTTTCTCACTTAAAAACAGGAATAATAGTATTTTGAGGATTATATCAATTAATATATATAGGAATCTTAAGAATACTTGAAACATATGAGGGCTAAGAGTGTGTTAGCCATTTCTAACTTTGTACTTTTTCTCTAAAGATATGATATTTTGCTTATGGTAGTAAAATGGTATTTTCTTATAGGGATGGAAATTTGGCAACATGTAGCTGGATTTCTTCTGCATATACTCTGACCTATGTATCCATCAACTATTATCACAACAATACTGTATAAGGGAACAAGACAAAATTTAGCAGTGGAATGAGAATATTATTTTCTTACCGTAGCATTGGCTATAGCTATTTCTTACATAGGGCTTCCCTGGTGGCTCAGAGGTTAAAGCGTCTGCCTGGAATGCGGGAGACCCGGGTTCGATCCGTGGGTCAAGAAGAGCCCCTGGAGAATTTGTTTATGATCTCAGTTTATCTCCAGGCTGCAGATTGAGTTAAATCTGCTCTAGGTATGNGGGCTTCCCTGGTGGCTCAGAGGTTAAAGCGTCTGCCTGGAATGCGGGAGACCCGGGTTCGATCCGTGGGTCAAGAAGAGCCCCTGGAGAATTTGTTTATGATCTCAGTTTATCTCCAGGCTGCAGATTGAGTTAAATCTGCTCTAGGTATGCCTCACTTTCCTTACCTAATACCTCTCCAAGGCATATTCTCATGGTGAATCAACAGATCACAATAGACAAGACAAACCATCTAAATACATTTAAAGCTTCTCATGCATACCTGCTCACATTCCACTGAGGCACCAAGTCATACGTCTAGTCCCAAAGTAACAGGGGAAAAGAGGTACACTCTGCCCCAAGACAACGGGGAAGAAAGGGAGAAAGAGAGATGAAGGGACATCTACTGAGTAGGACTTCAGTTCATAAAAATATGTCCTCTTGTTTACAAATTTTCACGTTCCTCCTACTTGAGAAGTTCTAGATCTGGAGAACATCAAATTGGGCCATCTGATAGTAGCAAGAGGCAAGGAATTGCTCAAATACTAGTGGCATTTTGTTATAAGGAAACAGATCAGCATGAGGGTGTTCTTACTGGGCCTCCAGAAGGAACACCACATCATTTGTAAATTCTTTTTGCCCAAGGTATAATCTGAATCTAATAAAGCCTGTAGACTCAACTTCCAGTTGGCAGGAAATACAGGGGGTAAAGGAACAAGTTCAATGAGGAAAATGAAGAAACAAGTAGACACATTCAATATTTGTCCTAAAAAAACTGATCCAGACTTTACAAAAATATCAGTATTATTCAAAATATTTTAAAGCACAGGCATGCTCTTAGATTAGAAATTTGTAGAAACAAAATGCAATGTGACTCCTTGTTGGGGTTGATGAAAAAGTCTTTGGTGGGGGATAATGTGAAAAATTTGAAAATTGATTGGCTATTAAATAATAGTTAAGTTACTGTCAGTTTATCCATATTTTTAATTTATATAGATATAGAAATATAGATCAGGGTTTTCCAGGTGGCTCATTGGTAAAGAATCTGCCTGTCAATGCAGGAGACATAGGTTCAATCTCTGGGTCAAGAAGATCCCCTGGAGAAAGAATGGTAAGCCTACTCCAGGATTCTTGCCTGGGAAATGCCATGGCCAGAGGAGTCTGGCAGGCTACAGTTCTCGGGGTCACAAAAGATCCAGACAAGACTTAGTGATGAAAATACACAGAGATATAGACCAAGAGAAAAAGAAATAATGTTGTGACAGAGAATATAATAGTCTCAGTAAACGCACACCAAAATATTTAAAGTGAAATATTCATAATGCCTGCAAATTATTTTTTAAATTGTTCCCTATTCGCTCAAACGGTAAAGCATCTGCTTGCAATGTGGGAGACCTGGGCTCGATACTTGGTTGGGAAGGTCCCCTGGAGAAGGAAATGGCAACCCACTCCAGTATTCTTGCCTGGAGAATCCCATGGAAAGTGGAGCCTGGAAGGCTACAGTCCACGGGCCATAAAGAGTCAGACATGACTGAGTGACTGACACACACATACATTTATAGATAAGAGAATGAGGAGATGAAAAGTAAATTTAGCCAATCTTAGTATTTCTTAAACTTATTACAGAAGGAATACAGGCTTTTATTCTTTCCTTTTCTCCCATTTTTGAAAGATTTCAAACATAAAATTGAAGAAAGAATAAATAAAATATAGTCAGTCTGATACATCTTTCTTGAATGCTCCCAAACAATCTTCAAGATTTTAAAAAACCTTGGGCCTTGTTAGATTGCTCTGTTCTGAAGGAAATATCCCCTCCTAATTAAAATAAGCTTAAAAACACATCGCTTATTTGCACCATGACAATGTTAGTACTTTTCCTTAGAGTCTGCTTGTTATATCTTACTTCAGATTTGGAAAAGAACCTCAATAGATTTTGAATTTATTTTCTTTCCATACTCATACCTCCAAATCATGATTTTCCATAGCAATACTGATTTACTTAGTGTTCTCAATGTTTCAATTACAAACTCATTATAGCCTAAACTAATCTAATATAAAATTAAATAAAAGTTTATCTTAAAGACAAGCAAGTACTATATAATACAATAGAAAGAGTTACTTCAAATGAATTTTTGAAAATGTGTTATACATCATTTGAAAATATACTTGTGAAAAGAAGAAGAGGAAGGAGGAAGAGGAGAAGGGAAGGAAGAAAAGAGGTGCACACAGCTAATTTTGTGTGATGAACAGACTTGATGTTAAGGCCAAACTCTTCCTCTATGCTACCACAGGCTGGGTAACTCTATGTTAAAAGAACTTTATAAAAAAATGTGATATTGCTTTACCTCAGTTTCTTAACAATCCCCAGAGCATAAATATTGTAAAAGAGCTGACCCATCCATTGATCTTCCATAGCAACATGGAAAGATTGAAAGTCATATTTAGAAAAGAATCTGAGCTCCTTGAAAGACTACACTGTATTTCATATAATAGAATATATTAAATATTGCCAAATTGTCTGTCCCATATTTCAGTAACAAGTAATTTTAAAATCTTCTCTAACTTCATTTCTAATGCTAAAAGCATGCACTATTCTTTAAACTGTATCTTATTAATAAACAAAAGCAAAGTAATCCAAATGAACCAAGTGTGCTAATATTCAAATAGGCTGATGCATCTATACTTTAGTAATTCTTTAGTAATTATAATTTTAAAAATCTGTCTGTATAAAAAACAAATATTACCAAAGATCAAAGAAACAACAGAGAAAAATCAGCTTTTTGAAAGATTTATTAGATTTATTAAAATCTAATAAAAACTCCTTATTTGACAGGTGCAAACATAGAAACTCAAAGAACATGGGCATGTGATAAGAGACAAAAAAGGAATGAGTGTCTTGGCTTTCACCCAGGCTGTCTTCATCAAGTAATAGATCATCAGTAACTACTAGGTAGGTGAGAGCTATGCTAGGATATCAAAATGACCCTGCACTCAAAATGCCCAGTTTAGAGGGTGAGCTTATTTACAAATAAGTAAGGTAAAGCGTGATAATTGTTTTATGTATGTAAATTATTTTATGTTTGAAGCACCACTTTAAATAAGTGTCAGTTTTGAAACATAAGGGAAGGGGCACAACCTTTAAAAGAATGAAACAGCCCAAAGACACGACATAAACTGATTAGAACCAGATAAGTCCAAGATGGTGGACATTCAACTTCCACTAGACCTTGCGCTCAGCTACGCCCACTGTAACACATCAGCACACTAAATTACACACTCAAAGGCACTATGACAGTTCCAAGACTGACCATAAAAGTGAAAAAGTGGGCAGTGGCCCAATTTCTGTAAAT
>SJYT01016766.1:28200-63620 GCA_006410635.1 Cephalophus harveyi
ATTAGTCTATAGCTGTTGAACATATATCATAGAATGAAAAAATGGATAATTATGGATTTTGTTCCTAGGAGAATCTAGGATTTCTTCCTTGGAGAAAAGAGAGATGATGTAATTCAATATGATAAAATAAAGAGGATAAATTGTTAATCATGCAATTTAGAACATGTATATACAGACATTTACAACAAATGTTCTTCAAATTTTTCATAATAAAGTGTGAGGGGGAAAAAAGGAAATTGTTTCTGCCTAAAGTCATGAAAATATTGCTGTTTTCATCTGAGTTTGTTTTTTTTTGTTTTTACATCTATATTCCTAAATTAATGTAGGAATTTCTTGAATTAACTTCTGTGTAAGATATAAAGGTATAAGGGTCTTCCTACATGGCCCCATAATAAAGAATCCACCTGTCAATTCAGGAGACTCAAGAGATTTGGGTTTGATACTTGGGTTGGGAAGATCCCTTGGACTAGAAATTGGCAACCCACTCCAGTATTCTTGCCTGGAAAATCCAATGGACAGAGGAACTTGGCAAGCTGTAGTCCAGGGGGTCATAAAAAGTCAGACATGACTGAGTAAGCATAAAGTTTCAAGTTTCAGGGTTTTTTTTTTTTTCTTTTTTTAACCATACAGCTATCTAGTTAATCTGGCATCACTTATTGAAACTGCCATTCATTCCCACCAAATTGCCATGGTGTCTGTGTGCTAAATCAGGTCTTCATACATGAGCGGATCTATTTTTGAAATCTTTATTCTATTCCATTCTGTACCATAGTACTTTATTACTGTCCTTCTCTCAATATCATCTTGTCTTGATTGCTTTCACTTTATAACTCTTGAAATCTGATAATGTAAGTTTGCTAGTTTTTATTTTTTTCAAGACTGCCTTGATTTTATTAGGCCATTTGCATTTCCAAATTAATTTTAAAATTGGCCTGCGAACTCCACAAAAAGAAAATGCTGGGATTACGAGTGGAATAGTACGGACTCTATAAACAGAATTGTTTTACAATAATAGCCAAAGTAAGGTTATATCATAGTAAACATATTGAATATATATATAATATTTTCTGCTTTTATCCATGTGCCTCTGAGAGTTACTTTTAGATTATAAAAGTAAAGTACTTTGGCATTAATCACCTTGTCCAAGGTTATAGAAATGGCTGTGTAAAATAAGAATGATAGATAATTTCTTCATTCCCCAGAATATTACAATAAATTCCAGATCCCAGAGGGATCGGGATTATACTTCATAGTCCTACTGAATATACAGATCTGAGTACTAACACTCTCTTAATTGAGTTGGAGACACTCTGAAATAAGTGGCTATATTACTATGGTTTTACCAACTTCAAAGAATTAGCCCAAGGTAAAATCACTGCAGATGGTGACTGCAGCCATGAAATTAAAAGACACTTACCCCTTGGAAGGAAAGTTATGACCAACCTAGACAGCATATTCAAAAGCAGAAACATTACTTTGCCAATAAAGGTCCATCTAGTCAAGGCTATGGTTTTTCCAGTGGTCATGTATGGATGTGAGAGTTGGACTATAAAGAAAGCTGAGCGCCAAAGAATTGATGCTTTTGAACTGTGGTGTTGGAGAAGATTCTTGAGAGTCCCTTGGACTGCAAGGAGATCCAACCAGTCCATCCTAAAGGAGATCAGTCCTGGGTGTTCATTGGAAGGACTGATGTTGAAGCTGAAACTCCAATACTTTGGCCACCTGATGCGAAGAGTTGACTCATTTGAAAAGACCCTGATGCTGGGAAAGATTGAGGGCAGGAGGAGAAGGGGACGACAGAGGATGAGATGGTTGGATGGCATCACCGACTCAATGGACATGGGTTTGGGTAGACTCCAGGAGTTGGTGATAGACAGGGAGGCCTGGCGTGCTGCAGTTCATGGGGTCACAAAGAGTTGGACATGACTGAGCGACTGAACTGAACTGAACTGAATCATTCCAGTTGCCAGCATTTGAATTTAAGCATTCTAATTTTGGATTCTAAATGTGAATATGTTCCTGCTTTCACTGAGGAGCAATAAAGATCCAGTAAACTATGTGGAATTAGGATATCTCCATGGTGTATTGATAATAATCATGCTACATATTTGGAAAAAAAGAAGCTGGTTCTAATGGCTAGGAAAGCTCAACATACTTTTTTTCTGTTAATTTCTCTTTTTGAATCACGTTTAATTTTATCCTAATATTTTTCATTTGTTTCCTTATTTCCTCATCTTACCTAATTTTTAAATTAACTTGTTTCTTTTGTCTCTGACCTTCTTAATTTTTGTACCTATTTATATTACAGATACGCAAAAGTTTTAGTTTTTCTTCTTCCCTATATTTTTTTCTCTTTTTAATTTCTCCCTTAATGTTTCCCATTTTTCTTCTCATTATTTGATTTCATTTATATTTTTTTTTAAGGCCAAGAAGAAAAAATTCACGCCATGCTTCTACCTGCGATTGTGTACCAGGCACTGTTTCAAACCTATGCCTGTATTAGCTTATCCTGTCTTCATGACTCAATGTAATACAGACACATGTTTTTAAATGTGCTATAAACAGGAATTGTAACAGTCAACACACTTGAAATTGTGAGGACAACAGATGGGATTGTATTAAATGAGAACCCAAAGAAGATGGAATGAAAGCAAAAAAAGAGGCAGATATACAAAAAACAAAAAGCAATTTCAGAGCAGGAGGAATACCTGGGATCTTTAGGTTAAAAATGAGAACAGATGAGACAGCTGCTTCTCTCCCCTTAAAGATGACCAATAAACATATGAAACCATGTCAGATTTTAGTTGTAAGTGGAAAACCCTAAAGTACAGCTACATGCCACTTCTTCCCTCTTAAATTGTTGGCACTGAAAACATATTTGACAGTGTTAGGAAAACATGGGGACTGGGAACACACATTCATTCTTAGAGCTAATGTAAATCAGCATAGACTTCAGAGAGCAGTCGTGTGATATGGATCTAAATTAAAGTGTCTAATGTCCTTTGGAGAAGGAAATGGCAACCCACTCCAGGACTACTGCCTGGAAAATCCCATGGACAGAGGAGCCTGGTAGGCTACAGCCCATGGGGTCGCCAAGAGTCGGACACGACTGAGCGGCTTCACTTCACTTCACTTCACAATGTCCTTTAGCTCAGCAAGTCTACTTCTTGATTTTAACCTTACAGATATACTTAAAGAAGTTTACAAAGACACAGACACAAGTTCATTACTGTGAATTATATATAATAGCAAAAAAAAAGCATTATGAAATATCTACCACAAGGGAATAAAATGGTGGTAAAGCAGCTCAAAAATGTGTTTCCTTGTAGATGACTCAACTTTAATTGAGGAACGTTGTCAGTTCCAGATATCTACCCAATTGTATTTTTGAGAAATTTCTCTATGAAAATTTATATAGTTTCCAGTATACACAGATTCTGGGCATTGAAAAAATAAAGTAATACATTTGGAGGGATTCTATTTTCTCTTTTTTTCTGAAATGACAGAACATGTTGTAACAATAACAAAAATGCTAAAAGCACATGTTGAGTGATGCCAGGTTGATGGTATGATTACCATTGTTAATTCATATAATCCTTATATCATTCTTCTGTTGCTTGGTACCTGTATTCTTAACTCTCCTATAAAGTAAGAAAAAGAGCCATTCAGTATAGCATCACTTTCACATTAATTAGATGGGCATGACTAGCTAGAGAAACAAAAGCAGATGGAAGTGCAGGGGAAGAAATTTCGAAATCAGCAGAGATAAGAACAGTCCTAGACACTCCACAGGCTCAGAATCTACAAATGATAAGCACAGCTGGAGCCCTTCAGTCATCTTCCCGGAAGTAAACGAGCAAAAGACAGCTGAGGCAGAGAAGAAACAAGAATCAATTGTTGGAATCCCAGTGATAAGTATTAAATAATTATCAATGTCAGTAAAAAACAAAACAAAACAAAACAAAACAGCTCGTTAGAGTTCTCTTGTGTAAAGTTTTAGTTCTTAATCATGTCCATCCTTGCATGAAATGCTCCCTTGATATCTCCAATTTTCATGAATAGGTCTCTAGTCTTTCCCACTCTATTGTTTTCCTGTTTCTTTGCATTGTTCACTTAAGAAGGACTTCTTAGCTCTCTTTGATATTCTCTGTACCTCTGCACTCAGTTTAGGTATATCTTACCTTTTCTCCTTGCCTTTCACTTCTCTTCTTTCCTCAGCTATTTGTAAGGCCTCCTCAGATAACCACTTTGCCTTCTTGCATTTCTTTTCCTTTGGGATGGTTTCGGTCACTGCCTCCTATACAATGTTACAAACCTCTGTCTATAGTTCTTCAGGCACTCCATCCACCAGATCTAATCCCTTGAATCTGTTTATCACCTCCGCTGTAAAATCATAAGGGATTTTATTTAGGTCACATCTGAGTGACTTAGTGGTTCTCACTACTTTCTTCAATTTAAGCCTGATTTTACGGTAAGAACCTGATGATCTGAGCCACAAGCTCCAGGCCTTGTCTTTGCTGACTGTATAGAGCTTCTCCATCTTTGGCTGCAAAAAATATAGTCAATCTGATTTCGGTATTGACCATCTGGTGATGTTCACATGCAGAGTTCTCTCTTAGATTGATAGAAAAGGCATAGTGAAAAAGCTGACTTGAAACTCACATTAAAAAAAACCAAGATCATGGCATACAGGCACATCACTTCCTGGCAAATAGAAAGGGAAAAAGGGAAGCAGCAACAGATTTTTCTTGGACTCTAATATCTCTGCTGGTGATGAACAGGGACACCTGACATGCTGCGGTCCATGGGGTTACAAAGAGTTGGACATGACTGAGTGACTGACCTGAACTGAACTGAATACCACTGCAACTGATAACTGCAGCCATGAAATTAAAAGACACCTGCTGCTTGGAAGGAAACCTATGACAAACCTAGACAGCATATTAGAAAGTAGAGACATCACTTTGCCAAAAAAAAGTCTGCAAAGTCAAAGCTATGTTTTTTCTAGTAGTCATGTACAGATGTGAGAAAGCTGGTCCATAAACGCTGAACACCAAAGGATGCTTTCAAACCATGGTGGTGGGGAAGACTCTTGAAAGTCCCTTGAACTTCAAGGAGATTAGGCTAGTCAATCCTAAAGGAAATCAATCGTTAATATTCACCAGAAGAATTGAAGCTGAAGCACTAGTATTTTGGCCACCTAATGCAAAGAGCCAACCTGTTGAAAAAGATCCTGATACTGGGAAAGATTGAAGAGAAAACAGAGAAGGGGGAGCTGAGGCTGAGATGGTTAGATAGCATCATCGATTCAATGGATATGAATTTGAGCAGACTCTAGGAGATAGTGGTGGACAGAGGAACACGGTGTGCTACAGTCCATGGACCATCTTCTGTTATTTCTAAACCAAAAACACTGATGTTACTCTCTTCCTTTTTCTTTTATTTTTCCTCCTGAATGCACCGCACAGTTATTCATTTCTGACTGGCATGAAGAAATTTCAATAAATTATGATTGCCACTTTATGAATTTTCAGAACATCTGAGTAATGTAAAATGATATATTTCAACAGAGAAAATTTTTCAGGTACTGTGGAGACATTTTCAATAGGTTTAGTGGGTAGATGAAAAATGATATTTCAAAGACTCTTCAGTATGAAATATCCTTCAGAAAATGACTGCTCAAGTGAAAATTTCCCTATATGACTAAGATAACTTTCATAGGGGTCATCTAGTGATAAAGATAAGCTGGGGCGGGGAGGGGGGAAACTTGTATGAGATGTAAACGTTAACTATGCTCTTTTTCAAATAGTTTTTAATCCCAGTAGAAGTCATAGAAAAGAAAAATGGTTTTTGTTTTCTCTTCATGGTAACATGTGCTGGCTACTATTATTTATTTCCATGATTGTTCAAAATGGAACAGGAGAAGATAGAAATTCTCAATCTTTCTGCCCTATGTTATGGTGCCAATTTCACTAGCGCAAGTGAGAACTCAGTACATAAAGTAAAGATCAAATGCAGTATTGCACTGTATTTCCTGAGCTAAGTGGATGCTGGATGTTGCCAAAGGCTCCTCCCAACAAGTCCAGGACTGTACATCACAATCAGTACTAAGAAAGAATATAGCAAAAGCACCACAGTTCAAAGCCCTATGTTATGGTGCCAATTTCACTAGCGCAAGTGAGAACTCAGTACATAAAGTAAAGATCAAATGCAGTATTGCACTGTATTTCCTGAGCTAAGTGGATGCTGGATGTTGCCAAAGGCTCCTCCCAACAAGTCCAGGACTGTACATCACAATCAGTACTAAGAAAGAATATAGCAAAAGCACCACAGTTCAAAAGCATCAATTCTCTGGCACTCAGCCTTTTTTGTGGTCCAGCTGTCACTTTCCTACTTGTTTCAATTTAAGCCTGAATTTAACAAAGAGGAGCTCATGATCTGAGCTGCAATTAGCTCCAGGTCTTGTTTTTACTGACTCTATAGAGCTTTTCCCTCTTAGACTATCCCTTGACTGTTATTAACATGTCTTGAAACATATAAATGTAATTAGAGTGGATTTGTTTAAAAAAAAAAAACTTTCAAAGTTGAGTTCATATACATAGGAAAAAATTCTGTATTTATCAATGATAGAGAACTTATCTTCAAATGAACATAAACTTTAAATTTCACAAATTTGACAATTAAAAATGTGCCTTTGCGTTTTCAGCATAATTTCTTCTTGAATAAGGAGTTCTCAAAATAGAAATCTTTAAAATCCACTAGAAATTATTACACTATGTTTTCACTACAAATATCAATTTCTTATATGAGGGCAGGAAGCTAGAATTTTAATAAGAATTATTGAAAATAAGGCAAGTTTAATTCAAGGAAAAAATAAATGAAGAAATATGGTTACTATTATATAGCTATTTGTGTATTGAATTATTCCATAGTTTAACAATTCAACTGACAAACAAGCAATACACATGTCAGAGAAAGTGTTTTGGGGATGTGAGGAACAAATAATACACATATAGAGAAGTATTAAGTTTGCTGCCCCACTGCTGTTGGTCCTTCTGTTGACTATAATAATTGCCTTTTTCAAAATGAGTTTCAAGAAATCTGGTTGAATATGCCCAGCTGGGCCTCTAAAATACTATACCTGCTCAGAAAATGGACAATTCTTGAGAAACAGATGAATTCACCTTGTTATATTTTCGAAAGTTTTACCTTGTAAATTCCTTCCAAATTAAGACTTGTATATGTCTTTGCAGCAGAGTTAAATGATAAAATGTCTGTTGTGACTTTTTTTCACAATATCTGTGGAAAATCTGTGAAACTGATTTTTATTATTTTAATTATCAATATTAATATAATTTTTTAAAAGAGAATGGCTTCTCATGAAGCTCATCAAATATCATTTGATCAGTCCTCAAAGATTAAATATTTTAAGTCTCTTAGTCATATGAAGACTGAAATTATCTAGAGATAAATTATCTAGAAATTTAATTAAAAACTAAGCAATAAGATTCCCAGATTCTTAAGCCATAGGATATGGTTCATTAAATATTAGAGAATATTTTTGACAGAAACAGTGTTAGACTTTTTGAGGATGGAGAAAAATTATCTGATGTGCTTCTATGATAAGCTGAATGATATCTATTTTGAGAAATAAAAATTGGTGGAAAGGTGTTCCATCATCATTTTGAGAAATTACTTCCGTTTTTTTAGACAAATTAACCATACTAAGTTAAAGAGAATAATAGGCCAGAACTCAAAAAATAACTTAATCTTAGGTATATAGAATAAAAATTATAAGACATTCTCTTTAACTTTTGTGAGGTTGAAAAAGCATCTCATAAGGGCAAAAACCTGTCCAAGTGCTGGAGGCATGAAAACACTAAATCAAGTAATAGGACAATTGGGAGTGATCACCCACTAGCACTGTTAAAGAGAAAGGAAGGTAAATTCTTTTCCTAAGAGAGAAATTGTTGCATATTGAAAACAATGAATTTAAATAAAGTTATTATGTGTCTGATCATCTACAGGCAATTAATTTAAAAAATCAGAAGAGAGAGAGAATTTCCCACATGTCGAATTCTGC
Source organism: Cephalophus harveyi (assembly GCA_006410635.1). Classification (NCBI taxonomy): domain Eukaryota; kingdom Metazoa; phylum Chordata; class Mammalia; order Artiodactyla; family Bovidae; genus Cephalophus; species Cephalophus harveyi. Next base: position 36,284 of record SJYT01016766.1, read on the forward strand.
AAAGGTGGCAAAAACGGTTCCAACCCATCTGCCCATCTATCTGGAATAGCGCAAGAACCAAAACAGCAGACAGTTAAAGTCTTCTAGTAGAAGGAGTCGAAAGAGTGTTTAATAGAACGAGTGTTGGTGTAGGAGGAGAGCAGAAATTATCTGGTGATGCTGGAGAGCAGAAATTATCTGGTGATGCTAGAGAGGGTCTGCAGTTTCTGGAGCCCTTAGGTCAGTTTTTTATTACTTGGTTACTTGTTAGAATCAAGTCAGGATGGGGGGTTGGGGGGGGCTATGAAAAGTACTCATGCAGGAGTTTCAGTTCTGGAAATTCTAATTGAATAGGTCTTGGATGTGAACTGAGTAGTGGGAATTTTGGAGAATGCTTGGGTTTTCATTTTCATCTAAATTTGAAAACCACTGCTTCAAGGCAAAGTTTATGCTTTCCAGGTTCCTGGCAGTCAGGGGACAGAATCCTATAAATGATTTTGGGAAAGAGTTTCAGTAGTCACTTTAATGCTGGTGCTTCTAAGTGTGTGAAAGTGAAAATGAAAGTGTTGGCCCACCGGACTTTTCTACCCATGGGATTCTCCAGGCAAGAATACTGAAGTGGTAGCCATTCCCTTCTGCAGGGGTTCTTCCCAACCCAGGGATCAAACTCAGATCTCCCACATTGCAGGCAGATTTTTTACTGTCTGAGTCACCAGGAAAGCCCATCTGACTCTACAGATCTACCAACCAAGGAATAGGGAACTTCCCAGGAAACTACTTTTCTTTCAGTCTCTGAGGATGGCAGGAAACTTCAGCTCAGCAAAGCCCATCTGTAACTGTTAACCCTCAACCAAAGAGATTATTATGCCTTTACCCAACTAGCCAGACTCTGGTCAAGAGGCCCTAGAAAATGATACAGGGTGGCAGAAGAAACAAACTAAAATAAACAATCAGTTCAGTTCAGTCACTCAGTCATGTCTGAATCTTTGCAACCCCATGGACTACAGCACACCAGGCCTCCCTGTCCATCATTAACTCCAGGAGTTTACTCAAACTTATGTCTATTGAGTCACTGATGCCATCCAATCACCTCATCCTCTGTTGTCCCCTTCTCTTCCCACCTTCAATCTTTCCCAGCAACAGGGTCTTTACCAATGAGTCACTTCTTTGTATCAAGTGGCCAAAGTATTGGGGTTTCAGCTTCAGCATCAGTCCTTCCAATGAATGTTTAGGACTGATTTACTTTAGGATTGACTGAATGGATCTCCTTGCTGTCCAAGGGACTCTCAAGAGTCTTCTCCAACACCACAGTTCAAAAGCATCAATTCTTCGGTGCTCAGCTTTCTTTAGAGTCCAACTCTCCCATCCATACATGACTATAGGGAAAAGCATAGCTTTGACTAGATGGACATTTGTTGGCAAAGTAATGTCTCTGCTTTTTAATATGCTGTCTATGTTGGTCATAACTTTCTTTCAAGGAGGAAGCGTCTTTTAATTTCATGGCTTCAGTCACCATCTACAGTGATTTTGCAACCCCCCAAAAAAGTGAAGTCTGACACTGTTTCCACCGTTTCCCCATCTATTTGCCGTGAAATAGCAAACATTTAAGGGTCTCAAAAACATGAAGGATGAAAATAAGTTGAACATCTAAAAGAAGGGGTTGCCTTTTTATAATGTGGTGGTTGTTTAAAAATTATTATTAAATACTTTTAAAATTACAGAATGATTTTGAAAATAGCACAAAGAACTCCCACAGGTCCTTCACTGTATTTCCCAGTTTTAACATTTTGCTACATTTGCTCTATCATTCTCTCTTCCTGTAGAAGGACATATTTTTTTCTGAACCATTTGAGGCAGTTGAAGATCTAATGGTCATTTAAAAATATTAACTTCAGTTTATTCCATATAAAATTTTCTTAAAGATTAGCTTGTCTTTTGGTCTTTGGAGATTTCTTATATAACATTATATAGATAGATAAACTTGCAATATATGGAGGTAAATATCTTTTACTGTATAGTCTTATTAAATGTTTTCTCCTCACTATTATAAATAATTTATTTATGACTCTATTTTAATGGAATAATATACCATAAGCTGTTCTGTTACTTGCTTTTTTATTTGCTTAAAAATAATCTCAGGTTAGTAACAATTTTACTACTCTCCCAGTTTTTATTTTTTATTTATTTATTTTAATTAATTTATTCATTTTATTTGGAGGCTAATTACAATATTGTAGTGATTTTTGCCATACATTGACATGAATCTGCCATGGGTGTAAATGTGCCCTCCATCCTGAACCCCCTCCTACCTCCCTCCCTATTCCACCCCTCAGGCTTGTCCCAGTGCACCAGCTTTGAGTGCCCTGTTTTATGCATTGAACTTGGACTGGTGATCCATTTCACATATGGTAATATACATGTTTCAATGCTACTTTTTCAAATCATCCCACCCTCGCCTTCTCCCACAGAGTCCAAAAGTCTGTTCTTTATATCTGTGTCTCTTTTGCTGTCTTGCATATAGGGTCATTGTTATCATCTTTCTAAATTCCATAATCAGTGGTGGATTGAAAAGAGAGAGACAGGCATCATGAGGGGAAATTTATGAAACCTGATAAAAATCTCAAGCAGATCAAGATGGATTAAAAAAAAATCAATGGGGCATCCTTACAAGGCTCTGCAAAAGGGAACAAAAGAACATGAAGAGAACTTATAGGATAACAATTAACATACTAGCTGAATAATCCCCTGGACTCTGGAAGAGTTTGCCTCATGAGACTGAAAGTGATCCCTGAGTCACAAATGAAATTAATGACAAATCTCATACATGACAACATTCTCTGGTTAAATTCTAGATGTGGAAGGACAAAGAAAACAAAACCTTACAGATTTTCAGACTAAATGTGGAAATACTTTACCACTTAGAATGGAGACAGAGTTGGTTGAGATCTTTCTTAAGTAGCATAGGGAACTAGAAAGCAACAGAAAAGTTTGAGAGAAGAGTTCACAGAATAGCTCATGAGAAAATGGTTCAAAAACTGAGAATCCCAAGAATGAATCCATTTTCTCTGGATGATTAGAAAGATATATTACCTATGCAAGAATATAGAAAATTCTAAATATAAATATGCATGTCCTGTGTCTCCTGCATCGACAGGGGAATTGTTTACCACTCTGCCACCTGGGAAGCCCCCAAGTATAAATATGTTTACCCATGTTCCATATCTCTGAAAGATAATTGATAAAGGACTTGAGCACATGGCTAATTGGATCCAAAGAGACACCTGAAGACAAAGAAAGACAAAGTGGAAAACACTGAGGAATGTGTACAAGTGGAAAGCTGCATTAATTTTATGAAGGTGAAAAGAAAATAGGATGATAATCTATTCTGAAAACAAATGCTTTAATCAAATCCCAGGAGTTGGAAGGAAGCATCAGAGGAAATGTTAATAAAGCATTCCTAAATCCTCAAGTAGTTATCAAATAAACAGAATACAATTTTAGCCTGAAAAAGAAGTTTGACAAATGCTGTTGACCTGCCCTTTTTGGTTCTGCTTTAGTCTATGATTGTTTTAGCTCTTTGGGCATTTGGGAAACATTTAGTCCAGTCCCACTTTGCAACACACTCATAAAAATCACCCTCCTATTTGCTCCCTGAATCAAGGTTAGAGCAATGGTATGGACTGAATTCTGTTCCCTCAAAGTTTGAATGCTAAAGTCCTAATCTGCAATGTGACTGTATTTACGGATACAGTTGTTATTGTTCGGTCACTAAGTCACGTCCAACTCTTTGCAGATGGAGTACTTTCAGTTAAATGAAGTCATAAAGGTGAGGCCTTAATCCAACAGGAGTGGCGGCCTTCTAAGAAGGCTAGACCAGAGCTTTTGCTTTCTCTTTGTGTGCACATAGAGGACAGGCCCTGTGGACACATAGCAAGAAGGTGACCATCTATAAACCAAGAAGAAAAGCATCCCCAGAAACTAAACCTGAGGGCCCTGGGCTCTTAGACTTCCAGTCTCCAAATCTGTGGAAAACACTTTCCTGCTGAAGTCACCTACACCGTGAAATTTTGTCATGGCAGCAACATACCATTAGAATAGATTTCTGTAAGGTTTTTCTACAAAGAGACCAATAGTAAATGTTCTCTGCTGTTATATTATGAAGGCAGTCATGGATAATATGCAAGTGAATAACAGCTATATTTCAATAAAGCTTTCTTTAGAAGAACAGGCTGAAGTTGTAGCTTGCTAACTTCTGCTCAAAAAGTCTCTCTTAGTAACAGTGCCGTGTATCAAAAACATCCCAAGAGTTTGCTTCTGGAAGACACCTGAAATCAACTCTTAATATTACCAAGAGAACTTGAATATTTCATGCAAGCCTACAAGACACTAATGAACTGAGAACACTTCATTCTGACTCTCCTGCGTTCCCCACATCTGCTTTTTCACACATTCTCCTCATTGTCCTTCTAAATATGCCCAAACAATGGCTTCTAATCCTTAAGTACAATATTTCTCTTCTTTGAGAAACACCTTTCATTAACTATATCCAAAAGAAGCTACATTTTGCCTGTTTCCCTACTTTTAAAATAATCCAAAAGATATTGTGTCCTCCTTCTCAGATTAGAATGTTCCTTCAGTACCTTCTCATGCTTGGAATTCTCAAAAAATATTTTGAGAGCTTCAGCTAACTATGCCCTGGTGCCTGGGAATTCCACAGATATTTCTGCAGTTATATCAGGCCCAAACACCCTCAAGCACATCTTTTATGTTGACTTAATTTTTCTTCCAAAAAATTTCTTGCCATAGACTCCTAGTTCCCAGTGTCGAAAGCCTACTCCTTTATATCTCTCAAACCTCTGCACCTATAACCTGGGCCAGGACAGATTGGCAGAGGCAGGCAAGTAAGAAAAACCGGGATTGAGAGATATTGAATTTTTGTTCTCTGCAGGTTAATTATGCCTTTCATACATCCTTAATCCATCAGACTTCCTCAACATAAATCAGTCTGCACCATACTAGACCCTCCATAAATATTTACTGAATGAATGAATTGGAAGCACAATTTCATGTTTTAAATGATGTAAGATCTGTAGTCCAGGAAAGATCACTTTCCACCTTCAAATAACTCAAGCACAGTGGCTGCCGAAAATAGGAATTTTTAACACAGAGAGCATTACTGTCAACCATACATTCTTCTAAGAGAAAGGATTGATATAGAGAAAGACCGCCTGTCTGATACTTCTCCATAAATGTTTGCAAATCAATGCTCTTATTATTACTAACAATGCTGCAATGAATAACCTTGTATATATTTCTTATCATCCATGGACAGGCAGGAAGGGTTCCGAATTCCTTGCTTCCTCTCTGTAATAGGAATACAAATCAAGCCCTTCCCCATTGTTGCTGTTGTTTTATTGTTCACTTGCTAAGCCTTGTTCAACTCTTTCTGACCCTATGGACTTCAACATACCAGGCTTCCCTGTCTTTCACTATCTCCCAGGGTTTGATCAAATTCACGTGCAGTGACTCAGTGATGCTTTCTAACCATCTCATCCTCTCCCATCCCCTTCTCCTTTTGCCTTCAATCTTTCCCAGCTTTCCCCATAGGTGGAGTATACTCCACTGTCTGGATGATTTCAGACTTAGTCACGTGCCTTCTTTGTCCAATAAAATGTGGACAGAAGTAAGCATGTGCTAATGTCAATCAGAGACCTGAAGTCTGCTGTGTTTCCACTAAGTCCTTTTGACTTCTGCTCCTGCATTAAGAACATGATCCTGATAGCAGGGGAAACCTTAGCACTGGTTCAGGAATAAGGAGTTTCCAGACAGAGCAGAAGCTGACCTGCTGCCCTCATACAAGCAATAATTATATGCTTTGGCTTCGAGCCACTGAGATTTCAGAGTCACTTACGGCTGCTACACAAGCTGACTAGCAGAGTAAGGCTAAATTTCCTGAACTGGGATATCTGGGTCGAAGGGTAAATGCAATTTTCGTTTTGATAGGTATTGCCAATTTCCACCCCATAGCAACAGTGCCATTTTGCACTGCAACGACTTATCACTATGTCTGTTCCTTAACAGCCTCTGCAACTGTTCATGTTAAATGTCTGGATTTTTCCCAATCTGAGAAGAAATAGTATGTTAGGGCTCTGGGCATTTGCGTTTCTCCAGTTAAAATTGAGATTATTCCTCTTTGTAGCTTAAGGCCCCTGTCTTTCAGAGAACTCTCTGCTAATAACTTTGTCCATTTTTCTCTGTTGGTTTCTTCTCAATTTCTAGATGCGTAGTAAGACTAGTCCCTTAACAGTATGATCAATCTTCTTTATTTGTCCTTTGTCATTTGACTAAGCTGAGGTGTTTTTTGTTTTGTTTTGTTTTTAACCTTAAATGTGGTTTTATTTGACTTTAAATACCTAAATCTGTGTTATATTTTTATGGCTCAAACGGAAATCAGTTGCATCTTTTGAAGATGTTTCCAAAGGGTAGAAGAAGTAAATGTGGAAAAGCATGTTTGAAAGAGCTCTTTGCTGGGTATGTTTGGTTAGGGTCAGCCCTTTAACATGTGAATTATGTATTTCACAGTATGGAGATACCTGGGTTTCATAAGTCCTACTTTTATTATGACCAAGATTCTTTGTCTTAAGATATTCAAACCCAGGTTTAATAAAAGTACATTTTTTTTTGCAGAATTAAATGCCAAGAAAACATTGTTCTAGCCAAATCTGAAAAGAATTAAATGGAATACAAATCATTTTACATGGATGAATAAGAACAAAAATAATTTTTTAAAAGTTACAATAATGCTCCAAAAAGCACAGTGTAGCAGAATAATCTGATTAGTAAAGTACATATACTTTATTTTTTGTTATTGGTTAATCACAAAAGACTGAAAAGTTTGTTAAACAATTTACTTGCATGTCTTTTCTGCTCATCACTCACATCTATATACAATAATCCAGTATCTATTTTCCAGAATAGTGATTTTTTGAAATATTTTAGTTAGTTTGCATTTTAAAAATTGTAGTGTGTGCTCTCTTAAACATTTTTCGGTTGGAATTTGAAATTATTCACCACCAGTTTAAACAGTTAGACTATTTTTAGTCTGTCTCTTATACACATCTATGGGAAGGTCTCCAGATGAAAACTGTCATTGTTCTCTACTATCTTACTCTAAAATATGTATAAATCACAACAAACTCTGTGCTTCTAAGGCCATTTTAGAAACAAAAAATTTAACTAAGACAGAGACAAATAATGCTGCTTTAATTATTTTCCTTCTGGAAAATAATTCTTATATCAGTCACTTTGTTTTACACCTTAACAAATCCTCTTTGGATGGCACAATCTCAGACTGAAAAATTTTAGGAATGGACAGGTATGGAATGTGAGTTTCTGGAATATTATTTACTCAAAATGCTCTTGTGCTCTTATCTATACAGTTGACATTTGAGCAGCATGGTTTTGAACTTCCCAGGTCCATTTATGTGAATTTATTTCACTAAACATGCACTACAGTGCTCCATGATATGTAGCAGACCCAAAAAGTGGAATGTTAGATATGAAGAAACCAGGAATACGAGGGCCCATGATGAAATTATACATGGATTTTTCTACATGTGGAGGATCAGTAGCCCTAACATTCATGTTATCCTTGGATCAGCTGTGTGCTTTGGAATGTTTTTGTGTACAACAAATAATTGTCTGTGCACAGTTTTAAGTTGATTATCTCAAAAGGTAATATTTCCTGCTCCTAGAGGAAACTTAACAGAACTTTCTTAACACATAGCCTTTTCAGACAAATCATATTAACTGACAAGGGGGAAATTTTCCATCTTGAGCAGACAGAGACTAGAAAAGCCCACACCTGTGAAATATTTGGAATCCCTGTGTACTGGGTTGAATCATGACCTTCCAAAATTCATGTCCACCCAGAACTTACGGAATATGACCTAATTTGGAAATACGGCCTTTTCAGATGATATCAAGTTAAGATGAGGTTATACTGAATTAGAGTAGGTCTGAATTCAATATGACTGTTTTCATTATGAGAAGAGGGAAATTTGGGCACAGAGATACAGACATACATATGGAATATGGAGAGATGGAACCAACCAAAGCCAGAAGAGGAAAAAAGGGATTCTTCTGAGAGGCATGGGAGAGAGAATGGCCCTACCAACACTTTCATTTCATATTTTTGAAATATGAAAGAATATTCTTGAGAATAATTTTTTTTTTGTTTACTACCTAGGTCATAGAACTTTATTATGTCAGTCCCAAATTAGTTATGATAGACAGAGTGCCTGAAGAACTATGGACGGAGTTTCATACATTGTACAGGAGGCAGTGAACAAAACTATCCGCCAAAGAAACAAACGCAAAAAGGCAAAATTCTTGTCTGAGGTGGCCTTACAAGTAGCTGAGAAAAGAAGAGAAGCAAAAGACAAAGGAGAAAAGGAAAGATATACTCATTTGAATGCAGATTTCCAAAGAATAGCATGGAGAGATAAGAAGCCTTCCTCAGTGATCAATGCAAGAAATAGAGGAAAACAATAGAATGGGAAAGACTAGAGATCTCTTCAAGAAAATTAGAGATACTAAGGGAACATTTCATGCAAAGATGGACACAATAAAGGACAGAAATGGTAGGGACCTAACAGAAGGAGGAGATATTAAAAAGAGGTGGCAAGAATACACAGAACTATACAAAAAAGATCTTCATGAGCCATATAATCACGATGGTATGATCACTCGACTAGAGCCAGACATCCTGGAATGTGAAGTTAAGTGGGCATCACTACAAGCAAAGCTAGTGGAGGTGATGGAATTCCAGTTGAGCTATTTCAAATCCTAAAAGATGATGCTGTGAAAGTGCTGCACTTAATATGCCAGCAAATTTGGAAAACGCAGCAGGGGCCACAGGCCTGGAAAAGGTCAGATTTCATTTCAATTCCAAAGAAAGGCAATGCCAAAGAATGTTCAGGCTATTGTACAAATGTGCTCATTTCACATGCTAGCAAAAAATGCTCAAAATTCTCCAGGACAGACTTCAACAGTACATGAACCGTGAACTTCCAGATGTTCAAGCTGGATTTAGAAAAGGCAGAGGAACCAGAGATCAAATTGCCAACATCCGCTGGATCATCCAAAAACCAAGAGAATTCCAGTAAAACATCTATTTCTGCTTCACTGACTATGCCAAAGCCTTTGACTCTGTGGATCACAACTAACTGTAGAAAATTCTTAAAGAGGTGGGAATACCAGACCACCTTTCCTGCCTCCTGCGAAACCTGTATTGCAGGTCAAGAAGCAATAGTTAGAACCAGACAAGTAACAATGGACTGGTTCCAAATCAGGAAAGAAGTATGTCATGGTTGTTTATTGTCACTCTGCTTATTTAACTCATATGCAGAGTACATCATGCAAAATGCCAGGCTGGATGAAGCACAAGCTGGAATCAAGATTGCTGGGAGAAATATCAATAACCTTAGATATGCAGATGACACCACCCTATGGCAGAAAGCAAACAGGAACTAAAGAACCTCTTGATGAAGGTGAAAGAAGAGAGTGAAAAATACTGGCTTAAAGCTCAACACTCAGAAAACGAAGGTCATGGTATCCAGTCCCATCACTTCATGGCAATCAGATAGGGAAACAATGGAAATAGTGACACACTTTATTTTCTTGGGCTCCAAAATCACTGCACATGGTGACTGCAGCCACAAAATCGCTTGTTCCTTGGAAGAAAAGCTATGACAAACCTAGACAGCTTATAAAAAGCAGAGACTTTACATTTCTGACAAATGTTCGAAGAGTCAAAGGTTTGGTTTTTCCAGGAGTCATACATAGATGTGAGAGTTGGGCCATAAAGAAAGCTAAACACCAAAGAACTGATGCTTTTGAGCTGTGGTGTTGGAGAAGACTCTTCAGAGTCCCTTGGACTGAAAGAAAATCAAACCAGTCCATCCTAAAGGAAATCAGCTCTGAAAATTCACTGGGAGGACTGATGCTGATGCTGAAGATCCAATACTTCGACACTCTGATATGAAGAACTTACTTGTTGGGAAAGATTGAAGGCAGGAGGATGAAGGGCATGACAGAGGATGAGCTGGTTGGATGGCATCACTGACTCAATGGGTATGAGTTTGAGCAAGCTCCACAAGATGATGAAGGACAGGGAAGCCTGGAGTGCTGCATTCCATTGAGTCGCAAAGAGTCAGACACGACTGAATACTGAACAACAACAGTTCATGGAATTTTATTATGTTAGCCCTGTAGCTAATACCTGCTTAGGTTAGGATCTCTTGAAAGTAAAGTGAAAGTGTAAGTCACTCAGTCATGTCTGACTCTCTGTGACCCCACAAACTACAGCAAACCAGGCTCCTCTGTCCACAGAATTCTCCAGGCAATAATACTGGACTGGGTTGCCATTCCCTTATTCAGGGGATCTTTGAAACCCAGGGATCGAGCCTGGGTCCTCTGCATTGCAGGCAAATACTTTACCAACATAGCCACCATGGAAGGGTCTCTTTTATCTATAAATTATTGAATTTTAAAAGGGATGGAAATATGCACATTTCAAGTGGCAGAGTTTCAGATCGTGTTGCTGACCTGAAAAGGAGCTAAAAATATCCGGTGATTTTGTTAAGCAAGGATGCAGCTCGTCCTCTGACTAACATAATTTGGCTTTGAATAGACCTTATGAAATTAAAAAAACACTAGCTCCTTGAAAGGAAAGCTATGGCAAACTTGGATAATATGTTAAAATGCAGAGACATCACTTTGCTAGCAAAGGTCTCCATAATCAAAGCTATGGTTTTTCCCGTAGTCATGTGTAGATGTGAGAGTTGGACTATAAAGAAGGCTGAACACAAAAGATGCTTGGAGAAGACTCTTGGGAGACCCTTGAACTGCAAGGAGATTAAACCAATCCTGACTCGATGGACGTGAGTCTGAGTGAACTCCGGGAGATTGTGATAACAGGGAGGCCTGGCGTGCTGCGATTCACGGGGTCTCAAAGAGTCGGACACGACTGAGCGACTGAACTGAAAGGAAATCAACCCTGAATATTCATTGGAAGGACTGATGCTGAAGCTTCAATACTTTGGCCACCTGATGCTAAGAGCTGACACATTGGGAAAAACCCTGATGCTAGGAAAGATTGAAGGCAAATGGAGAAGGGAGTGGCAGAGGAAGAGATGATTGGATAGAATCACTGACTCAACAGATGTGAATTTGAGCAAACTCTGAGACAGTGGAGGTTAGAGGAGACTGGCATGCTGCAGTCCATGGGTCATAAAGAGTAAGACACAATTTACCAACTGGGCAACAACAGACCTTGAGGATTTAGAAAGAGCATTAAATGCTTTAAAGGAAATAATAAGTGGCATGAAACCAAAAATATGTTCTCAAATTTGTAGGAATAGTTGGAAAGCAGAGACCCTCCACTTTCATGACTGAGCTTAAATTTCCTCCTACCCAGGGAGAATTACCCAGTGAGGGAGATGGGGATGGGATTAAATTATATGTTTTAGAAAATAAGAAGATATTTCTTACATATTAGTGTTAAAGAAGAGATCTGCACTGTTTACCCTAAGGGTTAGGAGTTCTTTTTGTAGACGGTAGACATTCTTTGAAGAAGAAACAGCTGACACTGACTGACTCCCAGGTATTAAGCCAATGAGTTTTGAGATTAGTAGACTTAAGATGCATGGAATATTGGATGGCAAGAATAATACAAATATTCTCCAAGTCTAATGATGTGGAGAAAACGATGGACACAAATGAAGTTGAGTTTGGAAATTTACTAAAAGATGATTTAAAAATCTTGAGGAAATTCGATAATTGGTAGAAATTTACAAAAATGTGCAAAGGCCAATGCAGTCATAGTGAATTTTTCAAAATTAATGATTTTGGGGGGGCTTCATACAACTTTAAGAAACTATGCTGCTACTTCTAAGTCGCTTCAGTCATGTCTGACTCTGTGTGACCCCATAGACGGCAGCCCACCAGGCTCCCCCGTCCCTGGGATTCTCCAGGCAAGAATACTGGAGTGGGTTGCCATTTCCTTCTCCAACGCATGAAAGTGAAAAGTGAAAGGGAAGTCGCTCAGTCGTGTCCAACTCTTAGCGACCCCATGGACTGCAGCCTACCAGGCTCCTCCATCCATGGGATTTTCCAGGCAAGAATACTGGAGTGGGGTGCCATTGCCTTCTCCTAAGAAACTATGGGAATAAAAAATAATTTAAAACCCCTTTCTTACCACTGATTTTCTAAAATAAACTAAATCTCTCCTTGTAGAGAAAAAGAAAAAATACAGTGGAGCTAATCTAATTCTCTCTGACTCAGTCTGATTACGGGACCTAAGACATGGTCAATAATATTAAGTTAGGCTCTAGGGAAGGTTTGTGCCTTCCAGAAAATGAAACAATTAATTTGCAGATACGGAAGATGCTTGCTTACATTGGTCTAGATGTTTGCCAGTATCTTTTCTGTTACTTTCTGAATTCTATGCCTTCTTTCATTGTGAAATTTTCCAAGGCCCTGATGACTTTGAGTTTCTATGGAAAAGATTTATGTTTTCCTATCACCTGTGGGTGGTTTCAATTCTGGGCTTCATTGTATTAATTTTTCTTTTTGAGGTCTTCGTGGGCCACACAGCCTGAAAATATACTGCAAAATCATGTAAGGCATCACTGGTGTTTATAAATTCTCAGATGAAATGTTTTTCCTCTCTTCATCTAGTTCAAGGGTTCGGAAAACAAGTCTCTTCCTTTTCCCCTCTTTTGGTGAAAGCGTTCTTTCTTTTTCACTTGTATACTGCAGGTGTAACCTTTGGGGTAACACTTCGTACAGAGGCATTTTGTCAGATTCCCTATCTTCTGTGAACTATGGAGTTGATTTTTCCCCCTTTACTATAAGTCGTCAAAGTAGATAGTGAATTCCTTTAAGTTTAGACAGAACTGCCCATTAAGAGAAGGCCTTTGAATGCTCTTAATTTCAAGTTCCTGATTTAGTTCCATTTCTGGGCTCTTTTCCCTACATTTGTGCCTGCTTAACATTGGGTTTTAAAAAGAAAAAAAAAATGCAACATTGGAAATCAACTATAGTTCAATAAAAATATTTAATTTACAATTTTAGTTGGTTTTATAAGAACTACATTACTCAGTTTTCCTTCTCAAAGTATAATTTCTTCTATTTTTTATAGTTTCAGTTGTAATAAAGGATTTCTAAGAGTGTTATGGAATGATAATTTTCAGATTATTAACATAAGTATATCATTCCCCCAAATGACTTAAATTGTATTTTTTTTCTTACTAAAGATAGTAAAAATAAATCCAATGCAAAACATAGCAAGCCTTCTAATAATATTCACCCATTTTCCCCCACCACTGATTTCCCATACCCCTAACAAAAAGTCAAAACTTCAATTAAGTAGGGGGTTTTTTTGACCAAATTTCTCTCCTTCAGTATAAGGAGAGAAATTCAGTATAATTTAGCCTTTCTAAATTTTCTTAGCGTTCTACCTGAGAATAAACTTTCTCAGCATTGTACGCACACAGGCCATAAGCATGTACTCTAGATCAGCCAACAAAATGTATAATGAGAATTACTTAAAAGCGGTTCAGTCGTGAGCTATTCAAAAAGGCAGACATTTGTCAAAACAAGTCATGACCGGCAGGAGTTTCTGTGGTGATCACAGTCCTCAGCCCTGGAGGAGGCAGTGGTGATTTGAATCAGTGTTCTTGCCTCTTCTGCTCTGAGACCTGATTCTTGGCTCCTCTTGCTGCCCTCTGAGTTAACATCCTTCAGTATCTTCTTTTCTTGCTTAAATCATGTAGAATGGGTTTCTGTTCAAATCTAAACTCATGGCTAACTCTAGTACTGTTTTGCATGTATGGCTACTTATTGGTATCAACCGGGGTGGGGGTTGGGGGGGCAGTGCTTTCAAAAATACCAGTGCCTGGGATTCATTAAGATTAGTGAAATCAGAATTTCTGTGGAAGGGCAAAGACATTTTCAGGTGAATCCAAGATACACCCAAAGAGTTGAGAAAGACAGTTCCAGGGGATATGTATAAAGAAGCCCAGAGTTATGGAAGCAAAAAAGAAATCATGATGAGTCTTGTGTAAGTAGTTTACCAAAAAATCCTTTCAATTACATTCCATCTGAAAACCAATATTACTCTGTTTATAATAGATCTTTCCCTAAATATTATAATAAGATACATGTGTTATCACCCTTATTTTCAGGCTCTGAATATTTATTCTAATTCATCTTCAAAAGTTATTTGTTCAACAAGTTTAACCACAAGTGATATGAAAGAAAATGAAATAAAGTGAAATTGACCTTGAGACAGTTATGAACAATAATGAACTTAGCTACAGTTCATGCCAATTTCACAGGGAAGAAGGCTTAAGCCATCAATCAGGAAGAGACTTCCTACACTTATTTTGCATTTTTTTCTACTTTTTATTTTATATTAGAGTACAGCTGACCAAAGTTAAGATAGTTTCAAGTAAACAGCAAAGCAACTCAGCCATACATATACATGTATCCATTATGCCCCAAACTCCCTCCCATCCAGCCTGCCACAAAACATTAAGCAGAGCTTCCTGTGCCATATGGTAGGACCTTGTTTGTTATCCATTTTAAATATAGCAGTGGGTACAGGTCTGTTTCAAAATTCCTAAGCCATACATATACATGTATCCATTATGCCCCAAACTCCCTCCCATCCAGCCTGCCACAAAACATTAAGCAGAGCTTCCTGTGCCATATGGTAGGACCTTGTTTGTTATCCATTTTAAATATAGCAGTGGGTACAGGTCTGTTTCAAAATTCCTAACTATCCCTTCCCTTCATTCTTCTGCTCTGGCAAACATAATTTGCATTTGATTCTTAAAAAGGAAATTTGGTCTGCTTGCTTGCTTTTTATTTGTTTTAAAGCCACCTCACAAATGAACTGATGACTTAGAAAACAGAAAAGGATCCTAATAGAATCAGGCATACTGACAACACGCAGAAGTTATGACTGACATAATGATGAAGAGAAAAACACAAGGAAAAACCATTCAAAGAGGTCAAATAATTAAGAACATGACTCAAGCTTATTATTGTAGTGTTCTACATGTTTCAGTATTTTAGATGGAAGACTGTATGACGTAAAAATAGCTTTAATCATCAAAAAACATATTATGCTTAGCATCGTTACTAAGAGAATATGCAGCTCATTTGAAAAGAATCTCAAATGGCTAAATTTTCATGTTATCCTCAAAAGTCTCAAATTTTCTTCAAAATTCACTTTATAACCATTGTAGTACCTATTAACATTAAATGAGTAAAGCCTTATTGCATTTTCTAGAAATACCACTGTTAGTTGAAAACTAAAGTATATTGCATAGATTTTCCAATATGTATCTGATCAATTCAATTTTCTATATGATTTTTAAAACACATTGCATACATGTTTACTGTTTTAATAAACTTCTATCAAAACTCATATACTTATGCAATATTTGTAAAGTACATAAATAATTTGAACTTCGGTTATTCTTTTAGCTCGAGAATAAATAATTTGAACTTCGGTTATTCTTTTGTAAATATATTAAAAATTACCTTTATCATTATTGGTTTGCTTTCACATATGTAAAAATGCTTCCATTTTAAGCTAATTTTGGAAAAGTTCTATTTGGAAAATTTTTTTGAAGTGTAAAATATCTAAAATGCTTTTTATATTTCAATTCAATCTTTCAAATAGCTTATTAAAACTTTGATCTTTAGAGTAAAATATCTTCTAAGAGGCCTCCACTTGACCAAAGATTAGTGAACATGCAAAATGGGTTTCAAAAATTTTAAGGCCTGTGAAAACCGTTGCTGAGATTTAAATAAGATCAGGAAATAAAATGGATTCTTCTGAGAAGAAGGTCGATAACAAAAAAAGTTGGAAAAAATCTACTGTGTGAATGATGGAAGGTTTGGGTAATATAATTTTGTGAGTTAATGAAGAATAAGGTCCTTTGGACCATTATTTTTTAATGTCAAATATTACCAAATAGTTTAAAGCTAAAATCCTTTCCCCATATCCTCTTACTGGAGGTTTACTTTAATTTATAGATGAATTACTGATCAACATTTACATTTTTATTTTGACTGCCTAAACACAATTACTTGTGATATCAAGCAGTTTATGTATATAATTATTTCCCTGTGTAATTTCCCCCTAGGATTTAATAATTTAATCATATTCCCATAAACACATTTCTAAAATATTATTTTTCAAACTATCCCTACACCAATCAGCAGTATTTTTAGTATTCTTTACGTTTTTTCAAATGTTCAAAGGCTTGGTGTCATTGTTGCTTTACAGCCCCCCGCTTCCCCCCCTTTTTTTTTCACTTAATGAAGCTGATTTTTGATAATGGTTTCTTGAGACAGCTCCCCATTTCTCCAGATATCATATCTTCCTTTTTCTCAGATTTCTTCCTTGTTTTGGTGCCAAATAACTTCCGTTCATATTCTAAACTAAGATATATAGGAGATATACTCTGTATGTTTTTATACATCTAAAACTAACTTTTTATTTCACTATCACATTTTATAAGAATTTGACTCAGTCCAGTTCAGTCACTCAATTGTGTCCGACTCTTTCCGACGACACGGACAGCAACACCCAGGCCTCCGTGTCCATCACCAAACCTGGAGTTTACTCAAATTCATGTCCATTGAGTCAGTGATGCCATCCAACCATCTCATGCTCTGTCATCCCCTTCTTCTCCTGCCTTCATATTCTGATATTTCTTTTGTTTAGGTCTGATATTTTTTCGTTCATTGTTTGATCTTTTTTTTTTAATATACATTTCAGTTCAGTTCAGTTCAGTCGCTCAGTCGTGTCCAACTCTTTGTGACCCCATGAATCACAGCACACCAGGCCTCCCTGTCCATCACCAACAAGAGCCTACTCAAACTCATGTCCATCGAGTCAGTGATGCCATCCAGCCATCTCATCCTCTGTCGTCCCCTTCTCTTCCTGCCCCCAATCCCTCCCAGCATCAGGGTCTTTTCCAATGAGTCAACTCTTTGCATGAGGTGGCCAAAGTACTAGAGTTTCAGCTACAGCATCATTCCCCCAAAGAAATCCCAGGGTTGATCTCCTTCAGAATGGACTCCTTGGTTGGATCTCCTTGCAGTCCAAGGGACTCTCAAGAGTCTTCTCCAACACCACAGTTCAAAAGCATCAATTCTTCGGCACTCAGCCTTCTTCACAGTCCAACTCTCACATCCATACATGACGACTGGAAAAACCATAGACTAGACTAGACAGACTTTTGTTGGCAAAGTAATGTCTCTGCTTTTCAACACGCTATCTAGGTTAGTCATAACTTTTCTTCCAAGGAGTAAGCGTCTTTTAATTTCATGGCTGCAGTAACCACCTGCAGTGATTTTGGAGCCCAAAAAAATAAAGTCTGACACTGTTTCCCCATCTATTTCCCATTAAGTGATGGGAGAAGCCATGATCTCAGCTTTCTGAATGTTGAGCTTTAAGCCAACTTTGTCACTCTCTTCTTTCACTTTCATCAAGAGGCTTTTTAGTTCCTCTTCATTTTCTGCCATAAGGGTGGTATCATCTGCATATCTGAGGTTTTTGATATTTCTCCTGGCAATCTTGATTCCAGCTTGTGCTTCTTGCAGCCCAGCATTTCTCATGATGTACTCTGCATATAAGTTAAATAAGCAGGGTGACAATATACAGCCTTGACATACTCCTTTTCCTATCTGGAATCAGTCTGTTGTTCCATGTCCAGTTTTAACTGTTGCTTCCTGACCTGTATGCAGATTTCTCAAGAGGCAGGTCAGGTGGTCTGGTATTCCCATCTCTTTCAGAATTTTCCACAGTTGATTGTGATCCACACAGTCAAAGGCTTTGGCATAGTCAATAAAGCAGAAATAGATGTTTTTCTGGAACTCTCTTCCTATTTCCATGATCCAGCGGATGTTGGAAATTTGATCTCTGGTTCCTCTACCTTCTAAAACCAGCTTGAACATCAGGGAGTTCACGGTTCACATATTGCTGAAGCCTGGCTTGGAGAATTTTGAGCATTACTTTACTAGCATGTGAGATGAATGCAATTGTGCGGTAGTTGGAGCCTTCTTTGGCATTGCCTTTCTTTGGAATTGGAATGAAAACTGACCTTTTCCAGTCCTGTGGCCACTGCTGAGTTTTCCAAATTTGCTGGCAGATTGAGTGCAGCACTTTCACAGCATCATCTTTCAGGATTTGAAACAGACCCATCTTTGTATGAAATGTTCCCTTTGCATATCTAATTTTCTTGAAGAGATCTCTAGTCTTTCCCATTCTGTTGTTTTCCTCTATTTCTTTGCATTGATCGCTGAAGAAGGCTTTCTTATCTCTCCTTGCTATTTATGGAACTCTGCATTCAGATGCTTATAT
The DNA here is from genome assembly GCA_006410635.1 of Cephalophus harveyi. Classification (NCBI taxonomy): domain Eukaryota; kingdom Metazoa; phylum Chordata; class Mammalia; order Artiodactyla; family Bovidae; genus Cephalophus; species Cephalophus harveyi. Next base: position 54,711 of record SJYT01016766.1, read on the forward strand.
CTTTCTTTTTCTCCTTTGCTTTTCGCTTCTCTTCTTTTCACAGCTATTTGTAAGGCCTCCCCAGACAGTCATTTTGCTTTTTTTGCATTTCTTTTCCATGGTTTTGATCTCTGTCTCCTGTACAATGTCACGAACCCCCATACATAGATCATCAGGTAATCTATCAATCAGATCTAGGGCCTTAAATCTATTTCTCACTTCCACTGTATAATCATAAGGGATTTGATTAGGTCATACCTGAATGGTCTAGTGGTTTTCCCTACTTTCTTCAATTTAAGTCTGAATTTGTCAATAAGGAGTTCATGATCTGAGCCACAGTCAGCTCCTGGTCTTGTTTTTGTTGACTGTATAGAGCTTCTCCATGTTTGACTGCAAAGAATATAATCAATCTCATTTCGGTCTTGACCATCTGGTGACGTCCATGTGTAGAGTCTTCTCTTGTGTTGTTGGAAGAGGGTGTTTGCTATGACCAGAGCATTTTTTTGGCAAAACTGTATTAGTCTTTGCCCTGCTTCATTCTGTATTCCAAGGCTAAATTTGTCTGTTACCCCAGGTGTTTCTTGACTTCCTACTTTAGCATTCCAGTCCCCTATAATGAAAAGGACATCTTTTTTTCGCTGTTCATTCTAAAAGGTCTTGTAGGTCTTTGTAGAACCATTCAACTTCAGCTTCTTCAGCATTACTGGTTGGGGCATAGACTTGGATTACTGTAATATTGAATGGTTACCCTTGGAAATGAACAGAGATCATTCTGTTGTTTTTGAGATTGCATCCAAGTACTACATCTCAGACTCTTCCGTTGACCATGATGGCTACTCCATTTCTTCTGAGGGATTCCTGCCCATAGTAGTAGATATAATGGTCATCTGAGTTAAATTCACCCATTCCAGTCCATTTTAGTTTGCTGATTCCTAGAATGTCGACGTTCACTCTTGCCATCTCTTGTTTGACCACTTCCAATTTGCCTTGATTCATGGACCTGACATTCCAGGTTCCTATGCAATATTGCTCTTTACAGCATCAGACCTTGCTTCTATCACCAGTCACATCCACAGAGGGGTATTGTTTTTGCTTTGGTTCCATCCCTTCATTCTTTCTGGAGTTATTTCTCCACTGATCTCCAGTAGCATATTGGCCACCTACTGACCTGGGGAGTTCCTCTTTCAGTATCCTATCATTTTGTCTTTTCATACTGTTCAGTAAATAAATACAAATTTATTTATTTTAATTGGAGATCTTTTCAAACCCATTCACTAAAGGAGATGCACACAGAAAGAAAGTTCATGAAACATAAGAAATTTGGAGACAAAGAGAAGTAGGTGTTAATTTAAAAAAAGAAAAAGAAAGAAAGAAAAAGTATTTTGAGCATGAAAATGCTCATTGCTTAGAAGAGATATATCCCAAAATACCACAGAGTAGCTCTAATATTCTGGAGGAATGGGTTGAAGAAATTTGTTCAAAGATCAGAAAAATAAAATCATTAAAGCTAAGTTGTATGGTAACTTGTGACTGGCTGATGTTCACAGAGTTAAACACTTGTTTAGTGTAAAGAATCTCTAATTTGAATGTCAATTGTTAGTATAAAATATTCTCTGCCATCCTTTTAAATTCAGTGACATTAAAAATCAATCATTCAATGTTTTGTTTTTGCTTGACAATTGTAAAATATTTAACAAAAATTAAATAAACTTGAGCTGAACTTACAATTTACAAGAAAAGTAAATGACTGAAGTGTAACTTCTTTAAAGGACTTATCATCACATTTGTATCCTTTATTATTATTTTTTTTTTACTTTATTTTACTTTACAATACTGTATTGGTTTTTCCATACATCAACATGAATCCGCCATGAGTGTACACGTGTTCCCAATCCTGAACCCCCCTCTCACCTCCCTCCCCTTTAAAAACATAAATGTATTGTCTGGTCTCTAGTAGTTGGATATATACCCTAGTACTTGTATTTACCTAAATCATTAAAAATAAAAAATTTGTGTTTAATTCAAACATCTGGTATTTTGTGGTACATAGAACACCGTTTTTTTTTTTTGTTGTTGTTGTTATTGTTTAGAGTTTAAGAAGGATAACATATCAATTACTGGGCAATACCTTCATAGAGGATAGGTAAACGGGATTTTACTAATATAATTCCATAAATAACAAGTAAATAAACATCCTAATAAACATCCTTTTGAATGTTCTTCAACTTTAATTTTTAAAATATTTCAAGTGTAGGATGTCATTTCTAAGAACATTGTGCTGCTGCTGCTGCTGCTAAGTCGCTTCCGTCGTGTCCGACTCTGTGCGACCCCGTGGACGGCAGCCCACCAGGCTCCCCCGTCCCTGGGATTCTCCAGGCAAGAACATTGGAGTGGGTTGCCATTTCCTTTTCCAATGCATGAAAGTGAAAAGTGAAAATGAAGTCGCTCAGTCGTGTCTGACTCTTAGTGACCCCATGGACTGGAGCCCACCAGGCTCCTCCGTCCATGGGATTTTCCAGGCAAGGGTACTGGAGTGGGGTGCCATTGCCTTCTCCGAAGGTACACCAAGAAGCCTAACAGATATAAATTACAGTAGTGGAAAGTATACAAGAGAAAACAGGGGTATCATTTCACTGGTTTAGAGGATGCTTCCTAGTTTCATGGTAATCTTCAAAGAACATTGTACACAATTGAATAAAAATACCTTCGGTACACAATGTTTTTTTGCAGCACACAAACTACAGCTGAAAGAAGTTTGCTGCAAACTTTCGAAGAACATTTCTAAATTTCAAAGACTGAATTCTCTCAAAGTGAACAGGTAGAAATTTAAAGTAAACTAACAGATTCATATTCACATGTGATAAATTTATACCCCACACTGGGTGAATAAAATCCACTGGGGCATGCAAGTGACACAATGAGAAAAATCACCAAAAAGGCATTTTGATAATAATATGGGAGAGTACAAGAGTTCTCACGAGTGTTCACCTAAAAATGAGAGAAATAAAGGTTTTTTTATTGTACACCCTTCAATGTAGCCATCAATATTTCAACAAGTATGAATTCCGTTCCCACTATTTTATAGTCAATTTGAGAGATAGGAAGTCTCCCATAAGTCATAGAGAAAGACAGATCAGTCCTAAGGCTAGAATTCTGTTTCCACTCTGTTGATTAAATGCTATATTTCTATAATTCCCTAACTGGAAACTATCAGTTTTAACATAACTAAATAAGTATCAATAAAGGAATAAATACATTACAGAAATTCAATAGACAAAAATATAACAAGGTACACTGAGAAGCCTAACAGATATAAATTACAGTAGTGGAAAGTATACAAGAGAAAACAGGGATGTCATTTCACTGGTTTAGAGGATGCTTCCTAGTTTCATGGCAATCTTCAAAAGAGCCCAAGAATTCCCCAAGGTGTTTTAACTTCCTTATTAAAAACGGAAGATCCTTGTTTCCTTCATTCTAGACTACAAAAGCAAAATGAAATCAACAACACTGGGAAGAAATTACCATATAAAAAAATAAATATTGCAAATACTTCATTGAAAGTGAACTGATTCTTCCCCACCAAACGTTTCAGTGCACTTTTTATCTTAGTGATGGAGTTTTTCCAGACCAAGATTCCCTAATTTGTATTTAAGTAATATGATTTTCATTTCATTTTTAATTACCTTCCTAAGGCTCACAACTGAAACTATGAACACCTTTATATATATATATATATATATATATGGTTGTTTTACAAAACTACATAGTAAAATTAAAAGCTAAGATCCAATCTATTCTTGAAGCATAGACAAAGTTTTTACTTTTATAGCTACTTCACTTTGGTAATTTGATCATTGCAAACTCTAGCATTTAACAAAATAAAGGCTTCATTGCTTTAACAGGGCTTGAATGTTACTCTTATTAGCTCTTCGCAACATTTAAGTTATTCCACCCATATTTCATGTTTATTATTTAACAAAAACTTCAAACTATGCCAGTAGTGGTTCATTTGGTCATTTAATGAAAGTATATCTAGTGTTACAATTATGAAACATTATCAGCACCATTATCTGCTCTTTACTTTCCTTCTCTAGCCCATATCATATATTTTAAAAATGTTTTCACACTGCATGATCAACAATATCCAATTTCAATCTCTGTTCAACCATTAGGTTTGGGCTATTTCCATAAAAAGAAAAGTCATATCTTTATGTTTATCGGCATCTAAGAATTTTTTTAAAACCGGTAAGAAATTATTACACTCTGACACTTCTGTGATGTATTTATACCCTCCCTCCAATACCACCCCTACCACCAAAAACATTACACTCAGACTTTAATTAAAACCTAGGATAGGCAATGTACTTTTTGAAAAATGTGCTCATCTGAAATTGTCCTGAAAGTATCTCATAATATTATGATTTCCTATTAATAGATAGTATTGGGAAAAAAAAAACCTTGAGCAATTCTTCCTAAAATTTGATTGGTAGTATCTGGTACAGGAAAAGAAACCAAAAAAAAAAAAAAAAATTGTTTCTTTTGGAATGAAGGGACGGTATGTCTTGAATACTGGATTGAGTGTTTTGCATTAAAAATAGAATATTGGATTGAGTGTTTTGCATTAAAAATATACAAATAAAGAGCCTTTATTGTACTGCCGTGTATTGTCAATCTCCAAGATGGAGCTATGATGACATTTTCCAAACACAGAGCTTTCCATGTTGCTCTTTTTGTTTCTAGCTATATGTCACTGTTGCCTAGTTGCTGAGTCATGTCAAACTCTTTTGTCACCCCATGGACTACAGCCCACCAGGCTCCTCTGTTCATGGGATTTCCTAGGCAATAATATTGGACTAGGTTGCCATTTTCTTCTACAAGAGGTCTTATACTTTTAAGGGACTAATGTTAAAAGCAAAAAACAAACAAAAAAAAACTATAGTTTGGAAAACTTAAGTTGAAAAACTTAGAACAACAATTCTGATGTTGATTTAGTGAACTCCATCCATGGATGGGCTTTCAGAGATCCATAATCCTTCATATTTCTCCTTACTGTAAAATTACTGCTCTTTTATTTCTCCTGGATATTCAATATTAATTTCTTTCTACTGGTATCTTGAAATTTAAACTTATTGCAATTAAAATAATGTAATACAGTGGCAACTCCACATTTGCAAATCCTAATATCCCTAACACTGTGTGCATAATTTTTTTGGAGGGGTGTGCTTTTTCTGATAGAAGGGGAATAACACTTGACAGATAATCAGTCTCAGAGGCTCAGAAAAAGCTCAGAAATAGTGGGTGGGAAGAAGAAACATTGTCAATAATGAACATAATATAGTGCTAAGACAGAGGAACCAGAGATCAAATTGCAAACATCTGCTGGATCATCAAAAAAGCAAGAGAGTTCCAGAAAAACATCTATTTCTGCTTTATTGACTATGCCAAAGCCTTTGTCTGTATGGATCACAATAAACTGTGGAAAATTCTGAAAGAGATGGGAATACCAGACCACCTGACCTGCCTCTTGAGAAACATATATGCAGGTCAGGAAGCAACAGCTAGAACTGGACATGGAACAACAGACTGGTTCCAGATAGGAAAAGGAGTATGTCAAGGCTGTATATTGTCACCCTGCTATTTAACTTCTATGCAGACTATATCATGAGAAACGCTGGGCTAGAAGAAGCACAAGCTGGAATCAAGGTTGCCAGGAGAAATATAAAAAACCTCAGATATGCAGATGACACCACCCTTATGGCAGAAAGTGAAGAGGAACTAAAAAGCCTCTTGATGAAAGAGGAGAGTGGAAAAGTTGGCTTAAAGCTCAACATTCAGAAAACGAAGATCATGGCATCTGGTCCCATCACTTCATGGGAAATAGATGGGGAAACAGAAGAAATGGGATCAGACTTTATTTTGGAGGGCTCCAAAATCACTGCAGATGGTGACTACAGCCATGAAATTAAAAGACGCTTACTCCTTGGAAGGAAAGTTATGACCAACCTAGATAGTTTATTAAAAAGCAGAGACATTACTTTGTCCACAAAGGTCCTTCTAGTCAAGGCTATGGTTTTTCCAATAGTCATGTATGGATGTGAGGGTTAGAGAAGAAGGGGATGACAGAGGATGAGATGGCTGGATGGCATCACCGACTCGATGGAAGTGAGTTTGGGTAAACTCTGGGAGTTAGTGGTGGACAGGGAGGCCTGGCGTGCTGAGATTCATGGGGTCGCATAGAGTCGGACACGACTGAGCGACTGAACTGAACTGAAGAAATATTGAACAAGTGGTCAAGCCAGATGAGTTCAGTTCAGCTGAGTTGTGAGAGACAGATGAGCTGTCAGGTGTCAGAGCTAGAGACCAAAGCAACAGCAAAATTAGAGTCAAGCCTTTAATCTTTCAATGCGCTGGCAGAAGCAAGTGTCTGAAACCAGAGATGGTTCAGACACGCCCTATTCTATTTCCCCTTGGGGTTGACATACTGGTTAAGAGTCAAGTGGCTTAACACAGATATGGGGGGTCATCTCCCTGTTGAGGTAGCCCCAACAGAAGACTCAGGCCACTTCAAGGAATCTGGAATTGGGGAGGGGAGCAGGCAAGGGCTGTGATCTGGGAGAGTTGCAGTCATCACTCGGTTCCCAAGTGTGGTTGTTTCCAGGACTCACTCCCCTGGACACCAGTGCATGGAGGGACAGCTGTACTGGGTACTGAGTCAGAGTGGGAAACACAGCCTCAAGGTTCCCACTCTTGCCCTCAAAAAGAGATGGAGCGGAGGCATTTGAAGAATGCCGAGGCCTCAGCTCTAGAGACCTAGTGATGCAATCCCAAGGCTGGAATGCAAATCTGTCAAAGAGCATGGCTAACCCATGGGTCTGACTCATGGCTGCAACTCCCTCCAGCATCTGTAGCGCTGACTGTGTCCCAAGGCTGGAGTGCAGACAGCGACTTCACCCACCAGCACCACGCCACCTCTCAAGGCCCGCCAGATCAGAACTGTGTAACTGCCAGTAGTGAAGCCTGGAAGGTCAAACATAGGCTCTTAACGTGGAGCTGGGCCTCCCTGGTGATTATACACTGGGTTATGCTCAGTCATGCCCAGATCTACCATGCATTTATATTTATATAAAGGCCTCATGGCTTATGGCTTCCCAAGTGGCACCGTGGGTAAAGAATCCACTCGCAAGGCAAGAGATGCAGGTTCGATCCCTGGGTCGGGAAGGAGGAGGACATGGCAACCCACTCAAGTATTTTGCCTGGAGAATCCCATGGACAGAGAGCCTGACAGGCTACAATCCATGGGGTGGAAAATCCGACACAACTGAAGTGACAGCACACACGCACCCACGGCTTATCTTGTGTCTCCTGCATCAGCAAGTGAATTCTTTACCACCACACCACCGGGAAGCCTATATATACAAACACACACACCACATATATATACATATATATATATGCTGCTGAATCACTTCAGTCGTGTCCGACTCTGTGTGACCCCATAGACAGCAGCCCAACAGGCTCCCCTGTCCCTGGGATTCTCCAGGCAAGAACACTGGAGTGGGTTGCCATTTCCTTCTCCACTGTGTGAAAGCGAAAAGTTAAAGTGAAGTCGCTTAGTCGCGTCTGACTCCTAGCGACCCCATGGACTGCAGCCCACCAGGCTCCTCCATCCATGGGATTTTCTAGGCAAGAGTACTGGAGTGGCTTGCTATATATATATATAAAATACTGATATGTAATCTGTAAAATTGTGTGTGTGTATATATATATAGTATAGATTACTAACATATGTGTCAATGTTACATATTCATTCAAGAAAAAATCTGCACCAAAAATATGCTATTAATCCAAATGGATTTTTTTCAATATAAAATAATGGATTTGGAATTCTTACAACCTATGGGCTTCCCCGGTGGCTCAGACGGTAAAGCACCTGCCTGCAATGGGGGAGACCCGGGTTCGATTCCTGGGTTGGGAAGATCCCCTGGAGAAGGAAATGGCAACCCACTCCAGCACTCTTGCCTGGAAAATCCTATGGATGGAGGAGCCTGATAGGCTACAGTCCATGGGGTCGCAGAGTCGGACACAACTAAGTGACTTCACTTCACGTCACTTCATGGCTGTTATTATGCCTACATAACAGTTAGAACTGGACACGGAACAACAGACTGGTTCCAAATAGGAAAAGGAGTCCGTCAAGGCTGTATATTGTCACCCTGCTTATTTAACTTCTATGCAGAGTATATCATGAGAAACGCTGGGTGGAGGAAGCATAAGCTGGAATCAAGATTGCCGGGAGAAATATCAGTCACCTCAGATATGCAGATGACACCACCCTTATGGCAGAAAGTGAAGAGGAGCTAAAAAGCCTCTTGATGAAAGTAAAAAAGGAGAGTGAAAAAGTTGAGAGAAACGCTGGGCTGGAAGAAACACAAGCTGGAATCAAGATTGCCGGGAGAAATATCAATAACCTCAGATATGCAGATGACACCACCCTTATGGCAGAAAGTGAAGAGGAGCTAAAAAGCCTCTTGATGAAAGTAAAAAAGGAGAGTGAAAAAGTTGGCTTAAAGCTCAACATTCAGAAAACGAAGATCATGGCATCTGGTCCCATCACTTCATGGGAAATAGATGGGGAAACAGTGGAAACAGTGTCAGATTTTATTTTGGGAGGCTCCAAAATCACTGCAGATGGTGACTGCAGCCATGAAATTAAAAGACGTTTACTCCTTGGAAGAAAAGTTATGACTAACCTAGATAGCATATTGAAAAGCAGAGACACTACTTTGCCAACAAAGGTCCACCTAGTCAAGGCTATGGTTTTTCCAATGGTCACGTATGGATGTGAGAGTTGGACTGTGAAGAAAACTGAGCACCGAAGAATTGATGCTTTTGAACTGTGGTGTTGGAGAAGACTCCTGAGAGTCCCTTGGA